>JASGXE010009985.1:0-14852 GCA_030068105.1 Sinentomon sp. SZTP_YWyxl
CCTGACCCCAAATTTGATCACCTATGTCACAAGGCCCCTGTAAACATGCCTAAACGGACAGCCAGGGAAAACACCCCTAAACGGACGGTCTGTTTTGTTGCGATGGCATCCACAAAAACCAAGCATGCAAAAATTTAAATAATTATGATGATCCAATGTATGCCGAGATATTGCATTCAAAAGTTTGTCTGACATAAGCAATATCATTTCGACATAGAAAAAATTGAAAATTTGAGAAGGCATGATTTTTTTTATATAAAAACTCACTTTTGGCATCACCTACTTTTGATACAATATCTCAGCCGAGGACCGACCTACGAGGAGGTTGAAATTTGGTATGCTTACGAAGGCTGTTCAAGTTCCGCTGCGCTTTAGCCTGTTGCACTTGTCCCAGTCCTTTCTTCTTTTGCACACTTTGACAGTGGTCCTTCAGTGGGTTCCAGGCAAAATTTCAATTCCATGATGATGCATAGTTTCTTTTCTGTTGCTGATTCAGTGTATCTGCCTCCGTTACCTGACATTCTGACGGAATATGTGCCAGATGGAGCATCTCATTCTGACATGATTTTTGACCCACAGAGGCCAATAAATTAAAGAAAGCATGATTAAAGCCAGAGGCTGTGTATTCCATGCTAAATGCATGAGCTGTAAGGTATGGGTATGCCCAAACGTCCTTGGGAGGGGGTGGGGGTAGGTTTTTGGGGTTTTCAGGGATTTGTTCTGGCGGATTGAGCAAAACATAGAAAAACCAGCATCGACCGACATCATGAATTCCTGGTCCGGAAAGTAAGATAGGAAATAAAAAGGAAAATCGAGGGAAGGTCCCAAAAGATACCCTTATCCCAAAAGTCTGCACCACTGCTTTGAAAAACGAGGTTGGAGTTGAAGCATTTCTTGACCTCAGCATCAAAATACTGCCAAATCATCCCTTTTTCGCACACTGGCACCAGCAGATTACCTTCCTTTCCCAACCTTTGCTAAAGAAAACCATTGGGTGCATTTCAAAATGTCATTGGAGCTGAAAGCAGCAGTGGACGAGTTGTTTTTCGATGCCTCAGGAGGGCTTCTTCTAAAAAGAGCTGGTGAAGCCGATCCAGATGGCAGAAAGATGCCAATTTGGCATGGAGGTAATTAGAGAAGGTCTAGATGGTGTTAAGCCCTGAAATCCATCGATCACTTGCCAAAGCTCATTGGAACTTGAACACCCATCGTATGTAAGAAAAAGCTCGACTTGGCCATGGTTGTAAAGTTCAGTCGTGTAAAAAGGAATCGTGTAAAAACTCACTGAGGTGCCTTCTCATTTGAGTCTGTAACTTCCAAACCACACTGGATTTCAACTGGAATCGGCTGAGTTTTGTGCATAACTCAGCCGAAAATTTAAAATTTAACAAGATCAATGCATGCTAAAACTCATGAATCAACTTACTTGAGGGGTTGCATTGAATTTTGCGAATAAGAAAAACTCCATCATAAATAATTCCCTTTCGAGACAAGGGCCAAAAGGTCAAGTGGTGATGCAATTGATGATTCTGAATGAAGTGACACAATAAAAACCAGCTCGAAAGTGCATCAGTTGATGTGTTTATATAGGAGCGAGTTTTCTCTGTGCAATCAGTAACTTGTGGAAAGATTTGTATACAGGGTGGACACTTAAAACGTTTTGTCATTTTTACGGTGGCTTGATCCACTGCGAGATAATGCTTTGTCAGAGTAGATGTAAGGTAAATTCTCGCCATTTGCTTGAGTGGAAACAATTTCCCTCACAACTCCCGAGACAGCATTGCCTCGCAGTGGATCAAACCACATAATGTTCAAATCAGCAATCGAACATACGTGGGCTGTACCAGAATTAATGGAAGTTGTATCCTCAAATGCCTTGGGTACAACTTTAATCAATCTCACCTCCTAAAATCACTGGTGGCATTCTTCCTTGACATCGATGCATATTTCCACCCTTCTCATGCAACTATCAAAGTTCCACGTTGTTCCAAAGTGGGCTCTTTTTGCCTCTGAATATGTGCTTTTGACCAGGGATGGACAGAGGAAAAATGCAGTCCTGACATTGTCCATTTGATTTTTGTAAAAAGGCGAGAGTTGTACAAGCCGAGGTCATGTGTACCTGTGAATGCCTTGTGACAACCATCTTTCTCTTCTGCAGGGTATCCCAAAATTTCTGGATTTTATGATGGCGATATTTTCATTTGGGCATTTTCTTGATTCTGTGAGCCGACTGAGCCATTCTGGTACGGATTTTGGCAAATTCCTTTCAACCAAGAATGCTTCAGATCATGCCAGCAGACAGAAGGATGTTTGGGGCTGAACCAGCTGCAGTTGAGTTGTTCCATCTTCATCTTTCACTGCCTCTGTGCACCACCCATTTTTCGCTCGTTCACAACCTGACTTTTAGCTTGCGATTGAGGGTCATTTTTGAACCACCCTGTAGCACAGGCAAATTTTCGGATTGTTCAAACACCAGTGGAAAATGAGCGACACTGGCCACCATATACTGCCTCCAAAATGGCAGGATTTTGAGTTGCATAATCTTCGAGATCTGTGCCATTGAATTGTTTTTCCACCTTTGGAAAATCCTTGTTTTTTCTTCAGAGCACAAAACACATTGAATTCAAGCATCTCTATACTGAGTATCAGAAGTCTGATAAAGTTGTCCTTTGACACAAATGTCCACCATAGATGTATGTATTTAAGCAAACCAAAATTTGCCAAAATCGCATGCTGAATACCAAGACAATGAGCCAATTTCCATTAATTCTGGTACAACCTACGTAAATAATACTGTTCCCACTCCAACACCCTGTAGAGAGGCTTGCATGTTCCAACAACTTATTTTATACTTGTCCACGGTGTGCAATGTGCAAAAATTGGTGAAACTGCTGGGTCGAAGTTTAAAAACAAACCGCCGTGGACAAATTAAAGGGAGCTAAGTGACAGAAACTTTAATTTCTACTCCTGCAATTTTCCATTTAAAACCCATTGTTGCTCAACAATATTTTTCATTTCTCTGTTTTCACTTAGCTCCCTTTCATTTGTCCAAGGCGAAACAACTGACACTTGTGTTAAAACGCAAGCAAACGGCTGATGCCGTTACAAACTTGGGTTCGATGCTGGTATACATTTGGAGAAAAATGTCACCTGAGCAAACGAGATGCAACATGGGTAAGTTTTTTCATTTTGGCACTGCTGATCACGAAGAATGAATGCGATTCTTGGAGTTGGATGCTGAGAGACCTGGTTTAGGCTGAATTCTGAAAGGACAAACGGCCGTATTTTCAATTGCAACACTCTCAGGTTCAACTCAAATAGCCAATTCAATGGATAGATTCGTGTTGTGAAAAATTCATTTCCATGCATTTTGCAGAGATGCTTATTCGTTTTGCACTGTTGCGATTCAACCGTCTGTTGAATTCGCAATTGATTCCAAACTGTGGGTAAGTTGCAATGGGGTATAGAATGGGTAAAGTAAAATTTGAAGAGTCCCTGACAAAACAAGCCCATCCAGTCGACTACACTTCATTCCACTTGAAGATACAAATTGAGACTGCTCTCAAGCATGCTTACACAGAAAGCAGAATTCCAAACGGTAAAACATCACCCGAAAACTAGAAATGAAAGTCTCGTTTTGTCTCACAGAAAATTGTAAAGCATTCTGTTTTTATCTTCAAATGGAGTGAGGAGCGGCAGATTCTGGTGTCTTGAAAGCATTCTGTTATCTTCAAATGAAGTGAGGTGCAGCAGATTCTGGTGTCTTGAAAGCATTTTGTTTTTATCTTCAAATGGAGAGGGGCAGCAAATTCTGGTGTCTTGAAAGCATTCTGTTTTTATCTTCAAATGGAGTGCGGTGCAGCAGATTCTGGTGTTTTTGAAAGCATTCTGTTTTTATCTTCAAATGGAGTGAGGTGCAGCAGATTCTGGTGTCGAAAGTAATCTGTTTTTATCTTTAAATGGAGTGAGGTGCAGCAGATTCTGGTGTCTTGAAAGCATTTTGTTTTTATCTTCAAATGGAGTGAGGGGCAACAGATTCTGGTGTCGAAAGTATTCTGTTTTTATCTTCAAATGGAGTGAGGTGCAGCAGATTCTGGTGTCTTGAAAGCATTTTGTTTTTATCTTCAAATGGAGTGAGGGGCAACAGATTCTGGTGTCTTGAAATCATTCTGTTTTTATCTTCAAATGGAGTGAGGTGCAGCAGATTCTGGTGTTTTGAAAGCATTCTGTTTTTATCTTCAAATGGAGTGAGGTGCAGCAGATTCTGGTGTCTTGAAAGCATTTTGTTTTTATCTTCAAATGGAGTGAGGGGCAACAGATTCTGGTGTCTTGAAATCATTCTGTTTTTATCTTCAAATGGAGTGAGGTGCAGCAGATTCTGGTGTTTTGAAAGCATTCTGTTTTTATCTTCAAATGGAGTGAGGTGCAGCAGATTCTGGTGTCGAAAGCATTCTGTTTTTATCTTTAAAATGGAGTGAGGTGCAGCAGATTCTGGTGTTTTGAAAGCATTCTGTTTTTATCTTCAAATGGAGTGAGGTGCAGCAGATTCTGGTGTCTTGAAAGCATTTTGTTTTTATCTTCAAATGGAGTGAGGGGCAACAGATTCTGGTGTCTTGAAAGCATTCTGTTTTTATCTTCAAATGGAGTGAGGTGCAGCAGATTCTGGTGTTTTGAAAGCATTCTGTTTTTATCTTCAAATGGAGTGAGGTGCAGCAGATTCTGGTGTTTTGAAAGCATTCTGTTTTTATCTTCAAATGGAGTGAGGTGCAGCAGATTCTGGTGTCTTGATCGTCCTTCAATATGGAAGTTTTGCATCTTTATATTTATATTCACTTCTCACATCTCCCCTCGCACTGTGACATCATTTTCAAAAACCCGAACACGAGAGGGGATCACTTTTTCAACATAATATCCTCCTACGGAAAAAGCAAATTCAGCGGACATAACAGCACCCACATGCATGATATCGGTCCTTGAGACAGACGTTACTTGCTGGAGAAGGCAAAATTGATGATTGGGTAAGCATGCATTTAAGTTCTCAGGCCCATAATTGAACGAAGGAGTCCTCCACCCAATCAGCACCAAAATTCAGATTGAAATTTGGCCAACTCACGAGTATCTTCATATGAGATCAGGACTTCAACTTCATGAACATTCTGTTGCAAAGTTCTGCAATTTTTTTTTATTCAAAATTGGTAACGAGGACCACGTCCAGACATGACAGCTTTGGCCCAACTCTGTTTTCGACTTAGGTGGAGAGGAATGAATCGCATTGTCCAAATTTCTCTCATAAGATGAATCACCAAGCCCACACGATGCTGAAAATCACTTTCCAAATGCAGGAACCACCTAAAATGTGCAGGCAGAGCAGATTTCAAAGAGTGATGACGTTTTTTTTTTCTTCGTCGAGCATCAAATGGCTGATCCGAGGGTTTCCCATTACCTGCAAATTAGCAATATGCTTTGGATACCCTCTATCTCCCAATGGTATTTATAGGTGTGGCCCATCCGCCATTTGAATTTCGTACAAAAAATTAAACAGTGTCACACAATGAAGAGCAGTCCTTTTGTGCAACAATAACTATCATTTGTTTTTGTGTGGCATCGAACTCACCAGCGCCACCTATGCCCGGTTCTTCCAAGCGTGGTTAACTTCGAGTTAACCACTGGTTTGTTAACTACTGGTTAAAAATAACAGAGGATTAATTTCTGATCCTGTTCTTTTGGCATTTTCCAACCTTTGGTTTGTTAACCAATGGTTTGGCAACATTTAACCACAGGTTAGCAGCTGGCTCCTTTCCTGCCGCCTTCTCATTTGAAATTGCAGCAGTAGAATAACAGCGATATTTTAGAATGAAATTTTCAAGGAGCATCTGTGGCGCAATCGATAGCGCGTTGGACTGGGAACTCAGAGGGCCTCGGTTCGATACTGGATTCGGTCGAAAATTTTTCAAAACGTAATCGAATCAAACTTTCTACCGCGATTTCATTTTTCTTCAGTGTCGACCTGCTGAGCAATTTGTTTGTTCAAATTTTTGTTTGCAGGACCATGCTTTCTGTCTCTCCTTTGGGTTGCTTGTCCCGGCTTTGAAGTGTGCTGGGATTAAAACTAAAAGCAAATTTCGGAAAGATTTCGTGTGTCCCGAAAGATGAGGCATAGGTACACCTACCTATCTTGTGATTTGATCGTTTGTGGGCACTTTTCCACCAAACCACATCAAAAAAAGTCCCGACTGGGTGAAAAAGGGAACTATACATTTGGAATGAGGAAAAATAGGTCAGGATAGAGAAATTTCAAACAGCCTCCTGTTGTCCGTTGATTTTTCTAAAACACATCTTCGATCTGCACCGACAGTGCCTTTTCTGGAAAATGGTTCCCACCAATTTTGCAAGTTTTTGCGAATGGGAAAATAATATTTCGGGGAAAACATTCTTGGTGCTGCCCATTTCGTCGCAGGTTTATTATGGCGAATGACATTTCACAGAGCACCTGCAGAGAGTCCGCAAAAAGGTTCCATTTGTCGGCAGGTTTCTGATTGTTTTCTCTGCAACCGTGTTTCCCTCGCAGTGCTCGAATTGAGGGTTGATGGATCGACATTCCCCAATATTTTCAAGGGGAATGGCATGCCTCAAAAAGGAATGAAAGCCAGGGGAAGCGTTGCGCAAAAGCGTTTGGGAACTCCAGGCGCCCCTCCCCCAACAAAGATCTTTCCATTCGAGCAAGTCAAGATGTGCATGGTTCGCTGCGACAAAGCAATTTATGGAGCAATGCTTCTCTTCATGTTTCCATGGAAACAGTTTTGTTTTCGACAAATTTTCAGTTTGACGATTTGTTGTTCGAGTTGGAAAAGTGCGAATGCTTCGCTGCCGTTGAATTTCGTTCGCGGTGTTTCTTGTTTTTTTACACGTATTTGTTTCCAACTCCGAAACAGTTTTTTCAGAATGTCGTCCGCATCATTGTTTGATACCGCGGCGGCCACAGGTGCCACCTGATAGGTTCGAGTAGGTACCACGAAAACTCGAAAGAGTTGTAAATTCGCATAAATGAACAGCAATTGCCTTGAATTGAGAAAAATTTTGATTTTCACACCATCTTAACCCGCCGAATTCGGCGGGTTAACTTTAACCATGGTTAATTCAATTTAACCCGTGGTTAGTGACAAAAAACAAGTCAAAAGAACAAAAAAGATAACCACTGGTTAAGGACTTAACCAGTGGTTACTTTTAACTACGGCAGAGAGATAACCGCTGGTTAACGACCAAAAGAACAAAACAAAGAGTTAACCCTTGGTTAAGTTGAAGATAACCAGTGGTTAAAGTTAACCACGCTTGGAAGAACCGGGCACTAGTCAGATTTTTTTCACTTTGCATGCAGCTAAACCTTGCATGCTAGATAAAATCAGCTAACTCCCTGATCTGTTCATGAGGTGTTTTGTAGGATGGCCAAAAAGAAGTCGGTTGGCAAAGGAGGAGACTTGATCACTTCTCGACAAACCTTTGGCAAATAGAATGACATTGGCCTTCCACTGCCCATTTAAACCAGCCTTTTATGGAGCTGCTTGTGCAGGGATTGACCACCTGGGCATCTGCTGAGTTTACGCTTGGCAGGACGCTTGGCAGGACGCTTTGCCATGTTTTTTCCCTCGCCGAGTGTGCAGCAGAATTAGCGACCCTTTCGGTTTTGAGCATACACCATCAACATTGTGTGGGAAAAAGCTGCCAGTTTTATTGTATCCGAAAGACCACCCCGTGTCAGCTTCATCATGCACACTGCTAGTTTTTCTGGAAGCATTCTTTTGGCAAACTTCAGAAATGATACAACCAAAATTCAAGAAGTTGGAGAATTTATATTTTGCAAATCACAATCATATTGTAATGTGGTGATTCAAAAACAATTCAAAACAAATCAATCAGCCAACACTCAGGGAAATGACAACAGAAAGCAAATTGGGCTTATGACTAATGTCATGAACAAAATTCCGACACTGGAGTGGTGGAAATGGAGCTAACCCAGAGCAAGTACCAAGAAGATATGGATGGAAAAGCAAAAGAAGAAAGAAGAAGAAAACGAGGAAGAAGAAATACAAACTAACAAAGTTTGAAAAGCGGAAGTCAAATGGTCAAACTGTCATTCGTTTAACTTAACAGTGTGCCAGAGAATTGATTGTTGTGCCTTGCACTTCTGTTCCGGTTAAAACAACAATGAAACAAAACTCACAAGAAAAAAGAGGATTCATAATGCCTTCTGAAACCTTCCAACGAATCAATACAGCATGCCGAACACACAGAGGCTGAGGTTTCGACCATGGCAGCAGTGGCTGCACTCATCAGTTGATGACCACTGCTACCTCATCAACATCTCAGCCACAAACAAGCACAAAAAACTCAACAACATTTCACAGGCATGCAGCAACACGGAGAGATAGGTACCTCTCTCACTCGAAACGCAGCTGCAACCCAACCAAAAGGTCGGCTGTTATTTAGCACATAGCTAGGCTGTTGATGTGGATGGAAGAGCAAGAGTAGAAAGAAGAAGAAAGAAGAAATACAAAAGAACAAAAAAGTTTGACAAGTTCTTTGTGCTTGTTGTGGCTGAGGTAGCAGTGGTCATCAACTCATGAGTCCAACCACTGCTGCTGCGGACGAAACCTCAGCCTTGAAGCAACAATGAAATTGGTGAACTGAGAGAGGCAGGGAGCTTTGCTTTCGCTGTTTTGCAATTTTTAAATGATGCCAGTTTTTATTCGCACACATTGACAAAATCATTCATGCAATAAAATGCTGCCTCATAAATTCAAGATCTCATTGAAATATCTGAGTGGCTGGTGAGCCTGGCTGTGGCTTGTTCATCAATGGTCATTAAAAATTAAAAACTCAACATCAATTGTCATTGAAACGTCAACCCTAGAACAACGAGCCCTACCGCAATGGCACAAAACCTCTCTCAGAGGTACAGTCACAGAAACAATTATGTACCCATAAATGAGTGTATTCATTGTTGGTTTGTTGGTGCATTTCTGATACAAATGGATAACATGCCAATAAATTGGAATCGGCATTGATGATTTGCTGGCACGATACTTTTTTGTGACTGAATTCTGCATTTGTCACAAGAACAACCAAGGGACCCACAAACCAATTATAGGCACATACATTATTGTTTTTATGTCTGTACGTAATCCTTCAATAATCATGGTTGGTTTGTTGTGTTCCGGCTATCCAGCCCAACCTCTATTGATTGACAGTTAAGTAAGAAGTGTTCCCAAAGACTAGCAATGTTGTAACATTTTTGTGTGAAGGTCCCACAATAACTGAATCAAAGATAGGTAATTTACAAAACGAAAACCAATCAATTATTATGGCATTTTACATAACCTACATAATTACGGCATATCCACAAGTAGGTAAACTTGTGGATATCCTAACCAACATAAGGACCAAGCGATCACGACTGTCCACTACATTACAACTGTTTTCAAAGGTTGTTCATATTCTTCCGGGAAATCGGCCTTCATCAAGTTGGGTGTCCCATTGTTCAATCCAAAAATTTGGACAAAAAGCATTGTAGACACGTTTGAAATAGTTGCATGGCTCATAGTCCTTTCCTTTGGCTTTCTGGCAGCGGTGATAGTCAAGATAGTTCTGATAGCAGTTCCTAAAAAGCAAAAATACAAACGAATTCATCATTGGTAAACTGATGCAAGATTTGAAACAAAGTTTTGTTTTGGGGGAGAGGTCAAAACAGGAACTTTTTAGCTACCTATTTCTAAACAGATTTTATTCCAATTTGGTGCACAATTAGGACTTATTTAGAAGTGCGTCCATAAAAAATTTCAATTGCCAGGTCAACTAGTTGGTGATATGGCTAAAAAGATAACACAACTTAACACCCACTGCACATTTGTGGCACTGCCTCTGAGAAGGCTATATTGTTGATCTAAATTTATGAGCTAAAGTCGTTTTGATTTTTCACGGCTCTATCTCAATCAAGGAGAGGTGGGGTGACAACTCCTGTAGAAATGAAGACTGTCGTGCCCCGAGATGGTGTGACGGGCAAATAGGTAGGAGTGTCAATCTAATTGTTTTCTCTTCTTTTCCTATCTAGGTGGGTGTGGAGGGTAAAAACACTGTTTCTCCGAGGTGATGCCTCTGGCAGTTGAGCCCAATTTTTAAGGGCAGGTTTGAGCCACTGAGCAGAAGGTGGCGTGAGTACACTTTATGGAGTGGGTTGGAGTTTTGGTTGGACCCTGGTAGAGGAGGAAGACGAAGAACCAGTTTGTCGCCAGGGATCAGTCATACCAGTGGATTGGAAGGGGCCTATCATCGTAGCTCAACAAGACAAATCAGACTAGTGAGGTGTTGACCGAACAGTTGTTCAAGTTTCAGTTTGACGTGAAGAGAAGAGGGATCTACAGGAGATGATACATGTCCTGTGGACAGGAGGGACGGTGCGGGTCAATAGAGGAAGTGACTAGATGAAGTGGATAGACTTGCATTCACAAAGGGGGATTGCACTCTGAAGGAGAAGATTTGTGAAAGAAGTTCCGAGTGACTAAAGTGAGAGTCAACTGGATCTGACTGACTTTCATTTCATTCCCAAGTCGTCGTCATTTTATATCAGTGTTTAAAGATAGTTATTTGGTGTGCAAGTCAAACTATAACATCTTAATTTGTTCTTATTTTCTATTTTCCTTAAATAAAATTAGGAACAGGTTTAGATTGAACTCAATTGAGTGTTATGACTGGGTAAAGTGTCTGTAGATCCTGTCCTTTATACACGGGAGTGGTGCTTGAAAAGGAAGAAACTATCAAGGAAATACGTGGTGCTCAGTGGAGTTCCCAGGTGTTCCAGGTGGTAAGTTCTGTCGGATAAGTGGTTGTCACAATGGCCTGGGAGGATTTGGATTGTTGTGAAGAATTCAACAAAATCGAAACTATGTACGAGTACAACATACAATGAACATCCACAATAATATGAACACTCATTGAACACACATAATTACAGAACAACCTCATTACCTATTGTAAGCACGAAACAAACTTTGTGCGATGGCTTCAGAGAAGGGCACTGAAATTCGCGAGACAGAATGATCCAGCCACACGGCATCTGCTAAAATTTTGCTGGATTATGTTAAAAAAAAAAGATTTGTTTTACAAGCAATACATTAAAGAATGGAATGGCCAATAGTTTTGGAGGAAGTGAAAACAGACCAACAGTTAGGTAATCTTCTGCCAAGAATTGCCTACCTGTTATTTGTCAGCATGCATCTTTTTAAGGAGAAGATTCCTCAGAGATCCCTGGCCCTAGTGAGGGTGTGCTCTGGGTACTGTCTCTGTCCGCTCTTTAAAATGGCATATCACATCGACTCTGGGTTTGATTTTTTCGGCAGATGTTTGTTAGAATTGGCAATAATTCTTCAAGAAGAAATCTCCCAATGAAACCAAGATTTGGCATAACTGGTAAAGGACGATGATCGGTTTCAAAATAGTGAAAACCAAATCCTTATTGGAACCTGATGGTGGAAAACTTTCCTGACACCCTCTGTAGGTGCAATTGTTACCTGTGTAAAAAAAGGAAACGAATAATTTGGTAATGTTCCCCATACTCACCTTGTTTGATTCTGATTTGGAAAGCGTGGATCAAAAGGAATTGGATTTGGAAACGCTTTCCGCACCTTTTCTTTGTCTTCTTCAGTCATCAGCGAAGGCCTTCCAGTGATAACCATTATTTACAGGCGGTCACTGAACAGAATATTATCTAAATAATTATATCTAATCTCTAATTGGACAAAATCTAACCAAAATTAGAGACAGGAAGAATATAATAATTGTTTGATTCAGGTTGGGCAGGAATAGTGGTGGCGGAAATAATGTACCCACCCACACGTGTTTTTCCCATTTAACTGTTGCCTCTGAAACTTTTTTTTCTTTCTTTTTATTCTTATGCAGGCGGTACAAATTAAAGCGTCAGATTTAAACAAAGCGTTCTAGAGGTGTCAGATTCTGACCTCAGTTACACAAGAGGATCTTTAATTTCTGCAGAATGGAATTTTTGCCAAAATGTGAACGACTGTGATTTTTACATGAATGATTCATTAATTCTGCCGCCCAGGGGTGTGCGAATCTAGAAATCTCGAATCCGAATCTCTCTTTTTCCCAGAAGCTCGAATCCGAGCCGAATCTGAATCCCAGTGGGAAAATCCAACCCGAATCCTAAAAAAATATCAAATCCGAGCCGAATCCACTCGAATCCAAATGGTCTCAAATCCGAATCCTCCTGGAATCCTAGAATAGGGTTAGGTAGAAGCCAACAGTTCTTTTCTGCGGGCGAGTTCCAATAAAATTTATTTGCACCATTTTCCACATTACTTATTATCAAATCATGATTATCAACGAAAAAAAAATTAATTTCCTGTTGAAGTATTGAAAAATAATTTTTGAGTGGCAGTGTTGCAAGATTCATGGGAGGTTTTCTGCACTACCTGTTGAACATTTTTCTCCCATTTTATGTGGGTACGTACCTACCAAATCATGTAGATTCAAGGTACCTAACTACTAGGAAGTGGGTAAGGTAAATCAAGGAGGGGTGTACCGGATGGCAAAAAGTCCTCACGCAAGTTGCAAGTTCCGCAGCCATCACTTTGTGGCATCCCGCATAAATCAGTTCACATGCTGCTCCGTGCCACTCTTCAATCGAGATCTCAGAACACGAACTGGCTTCAAATTCAGGGCTGACAGGCAACAGACAGGACAGGGTTCTGCGAAGTGCGAAGAGTGGATTTTTGCCTCGAATCGACTAATAACCACAATCCTCGAAAATATCAAATACGTATCGAATTCAAATAGGAAGTCGAATGATTATTCTGAAATTGACCGATGAAAGTAGGATAGGTACCTACCTACATGGAACTCGATACGACCAATTTCTCTTTTCTCTTTGTTGTTTCACACACACTGGAAATCCAAAAATAGTAAAATCATTGGTTGCAGCTCGTCTGGAAATCATGAATAAAGTAGGCAGGGCCTACCTAGTCATCTTTCTCTGGTAATCATGGAATAAAGTAGGTGGTAGGTACCTTACTTAACCATTTTCTCTGGTAATTAGAGTAGGTACCTACCTAAAAGAAGCCATTTTCTCTGGTAATTAGAGTAGGTATAAAGAATCCATTTTGCACAGGGTGTTTTGCATTGCCTTTAGTCTTTGGCTTGGTGTCAAAGGCCATTTGGAGTAATGCTGCATCCATTTCCTAAGAGAATATGAAAACCAACAAGATGGAGCAGCACACCAGGCTGATTTGATCCTCTGCTTCTGCGTAGGCTGTTTGATAAAGACTGAGACTGCCCTTGCTTCGTCGCTATCTTCTCCTTCTGGTTTGTGTGTGTTGTGGTTTTTTTTTACAAAATAGGATCCTCTCGTTTAGTAGCACATGACCCAACTCTTGCACCATGCTTTGCTGACATGTTACATGTCGTCTTTGGTCAGTGTCTTCAAAATCGCCTCCATGGCCATGTTACCGGCCTCAGTGATCGAAAATTGTTGTACTACCATGCTTTTTTTTTCATTTCAGGGAACAGAAAAAGTCACAGGGCATCAAGTCAGGGCCTCACCGTGGGTGGAGCAAGCATTCAATTCCTTTCCATGTTCAAAACTCGGCGAAGAAGTTGGCACATGAGGGCGCATTAAGTGGGGTGGCATACAAAATGGGAATCCAACGTGGGCAGACATGTGTCATGGGGAGATAGGTAGCTGATCAAAATCTAATGTTTCAAATACACGCTGATGTTGAGGTGCTGGGCATTGTTATTCATGCTGTTGTACGCTGATCTTCACTAACGATATGTGTTCACAGAAACCTCTGGCGTGGCCATTTTTGGTGCTCCTGAACCACCCTGCTTTACCACTGCTGCTCAGTCTTCCAAAAACTATTTGTCAACGATAAGGTGCCTGCAAAGGAAGTGCATATGCCACTAGGCTTGCCACAGCAATTGGCATACCTGATTGGAAGTTTTGTCCAGGAGATACAAAAGCATTAGCAGACAGTCTTTTGTTCTTCGTTAAAATTCATATTCTTTTTCTGGAGGCGAAAATCAAACTCCCTGTTTTCAAAGAGCCTGCAAAGGGAGAGAAAATGCCAACAAATAAACAACAAATGCCTAAAACAACATTCATGTAGAACTTCAAAGCCCTCAAACATGGTTACTCTAGTCCCAGCGGGGTAGTTCAGGGAGCATCAGTCTCAGTCTTTATCAAACAGCCCACGTAATATGGAAACCCTTTTATGCATCTACTCTTTGATCGGCCCATGTTAGTTGTTGTCATTAGCCGGTGTCTGTCGCTGCCAGCAGCTGGTGTCGGTCACAAATTCAGAAGTTGGTGTCTATAAGTAGCTGATCAGCCAGTGTCGGTCAATGTCAGCAGCCGATGTGGTCAGCAGCTGGTGTCGGTTGGTGCCAGCACTCAGCAGCCTTTGGTTTCCCCAAAAACATCGCTGAAATTCCCATGGGCTGGGAAATAGTTGGGGACAAAACTGCACCACAGGTGCAGTTCGCAGCCGTGAGGGGAGGGGGTCTCCCCCTCCCCGAAGGGGAAAATTATTTAAAAATGGACCCCAAAATGGCACTGAATCGGGAAAGGAAGAAAGAAATATGACAACAATTGATGATCGTCTGCAGTAAAGATTCCCTTTTTTCCCCACAGGGACCCAAAAATTCCCTCAAAAATGGAAAAATCCCACGCAAGAACAACACTGGTCAGCAGCCAGCCGATATTGGTCACTGATTCAGCAACGGGTGAAGGTCGCTGATTAGATTCAGCAGCCAATGGTTGCTGCTGATTCAGCAGCCGTTGCCAG
>JASGXE010009986.1:0-17628 GCA_030068105.1 Sinentomon sp. SZTP_YWyxl
TTTCTTTGGATCTAATTTTCGGCCGACTTTTGTTTCTGGGCTGCTCAATTTTTGGTGCCTGCTTTGCATGTCCTTTCGGGTTTTAGATGGGTTTTCTGCCCGTTGCCAAGTCTGGTTTTTCCTTGTTGTTTTGCAAGTGCCTGAAGACAGCAATTGTGGAATTCCGTCATTTAAGCGGAGACAAAAGGACAAAGATTGGAAGTGCAGGGAGAATGGTAAACTTGTTCAAGATTAGAAAATAGGTGGCCATTCACTCCTTATTCTCTTCTCCATCTCTGCACTTCAATGAAGACTTCCATGCTTTATATCTTGCTGCAATCTTGGCGAAGTTTTCTGTCAGCTCACTTGCAAAACAAGTGGAAAACACAGACTTGACGATGGTGCAGAAAACCCATCTGGGCCAACCACAAAGCCTGAAAGGACATGCAAAGCTGGCACCAGAAATTGCGCAACCCAGAAACAGAAGACAGCCGACAATAAGATTTAAGGTTGTGTACTTGCTTTACAGACACCCTGGGGGAGTTCAAGGCGAGGTCTAATTTTCTCCGAGGAGCAAATATGACCTTCTGCCTCACCGCTTCTGAAAAATGTGTGTGGCAGGGGTCCCGGTCGCGTATTTGATTAATCTATACGAATCGGGCACTTTTCCATCAAAAACCGCATGTAAAAGTCCCGAACCACAAAAAGGCAAGAAAACACTGAACATAGAAAATGGGTTAGGTAAGGTAAGGATAGGTTAGTTAGGGCAGGTTAGTGTAGGTTAGGTTTGCTTTATTTTGCTTTTTTGTCCAAGCGCCAAATCGGGACATTGCCGGATTCATATAGCCTAGATTAATAAAATACGTGTCCCGGTCAAATGTGCTCCACGGCCACGGCGCAACTTTATACTGACTTTAACTCCTGTTAAGTGTATTTGTTCGTCTACACCCCCATGATGACCGGGCTCACATATGGATCCAATGATGGGTTGGCCATTTTCTGAAATTGGGATCTCTATCCTTGGGGCCATAGATTATCTATCGCTTTGGTTTGGACCTCCAGTCATATCTTCCGACACTTCGTTTCCCAGTATTTGACCATAACATTCTAAAGCGTTTAATGGTCTTTGTAATTGCGCTTTCCTTGTGGAAAATTCGCACTCACCCGGTTTCCTGAAACCGCATCTTCCGTTGATGGTTGTGCAACCGATACTCAGGATTCGCTGCAACATGCCAAGTGATTTTTACTCATCCTGTCCTGTCTGCTCTAAAATTGGCAAACAAATCACACATGCGCTCAAAATATCTGTTGCAAATGAAATGATGAATAGATATATCCGTAATGACGCAGTCTATTTCGCATGATGTAGCCTGGATCGGGGCTGAATGTGCTATGTTTTCAACGTTCTAACTGTGACTGCTCTGCTTGCAGCAATCCTGCAATCATTTGTGAGAGAGAACCAGAGAAATGGAATAAGATGCTTCAAAAAGCTCTTCTCAGTTTGAATCTGGAATTCAAGGGTTAAAGTGGCTTAAAAATATAGTTGAACTTTGAAGTGCCAAAACAAAACCTATTGAGAGTTGCATCAGCCATCATGTTTGCTGAACTGGCGGTTGTTTTGTGGTTTATGGGTTCGGCAGCTTGAAGCGTGATCAGTTCACCATCTGGTGAGCACGGTGCAGATTGATCGGCACGATGACACCAGCAAATCGAGGCACCATGGCACCCTTCAACAAATTAGTTGAAACATTTTCTTGCACATGATGAGCAACGAGAAGGCCATACACCACCAACAACCAGCTTCCATTGGTCACGGATTTGATCACGGTGACCATTCTGGAAGTCACCGACCATTATTGATTGTGAGACCAATAATGAAGACCAATTTGGCACCAGGTCAAGGTCATCAGTGAAATAAATGAGCCAGCGAATGTGTACCTACCTGCACAACTAACTTCACTTTTGAATCGCTCTGGCAATTTTTTGAAACTATGCATAATGCGGTGTTCTCTTAATATTTGCTCCACTTTGTGCTCCGGAGGTGATGTTTTGGGTGTGTGACAAAACATTTCATTTTTTTTCGAGAATCAAAACGATGGTCAAGTTCGGTTTCTTCCACGGAGTTCCATTCCTCAACGTTTCCCTATACAGTTATTAGACACTTGTTTTTTGCAAAAATTCCTCAAAGTTCGATTCCTCAGAGTTCGATTCCTCAGAGTCAAGAGTTCGATTCCTCAGAGTTCGATTCCTCAAAGTTCGATTACTCAAAGTTCGATTCCTCAAAGTTCGATTCCTCAAAGTTCGATTACTCAGAGTTCGATGGAGCTTTCAGAAACGAGCTTTCGCACAGCACTCAAAATTCTGTGCTCTGGCACTGAAAATCTCAATTGCAGCTTCGAAAGAGGTGTGCTCGAACATGACCTGAAAACCTAACCAACCCCAAGCTAACCTAACCTAACCGAAGCTGACCGCCTGACCTAATCTAACCTATGGGCCTTTTCGTAACCAAAGCTAACCGCCTCCTGACCAAACCATCCGCCTTTGCAATAGGCCCTACTTTGAAAAAGTAATCATTTTTGTACCATGATTAACCATGATTTGGGGACAAAACAAAAATGGAATGCAATTGCCTCATTCTACGCCGTAGAATGAGGCCATATTGCATTCCATTTTTGTTTTGTCCCCAAATCATTCTTGCGATGGTAAACTTGGGAAAATTTTACTTTTTGGCATATCGGAGAAATTAAATTTTTTTGGTCGTCGGAGAAATTAAATTTTTCGATATCACTGCGAACCCTGGAAACATTTCTGGCAATGACTTTCGAAGGTGTCGCTTTCGAAGGTGCTATATTGAGATCTTCAACGCCTGATCCATCACTGTTTAGTATTTTGACTGCTGTGCGAAAGCTCGTTTCGGCAAGCTCGGGGAATAGAACTATGCGGAATCGAAATGTGGGGAAAGCAAAAAAGGCAACAGAACTTCAAGGGAATGGAACTTATGCAAAGTAAAATAAATGTCGAACTGCAGGGAAAATGTTGAACTTTGAGGAATCGAACTTCAGGGAATTGAACTCTGAGGAAGACAGCGTCAAGCTCGCCTTTTTCAACATGAAAAATCTGTTCTTTAGTGAATAATTGAAAATCTTGAACGATTGTGCTGAAACAGATTTTTCGCGGAATATCCTTTCGGTACAGATGAAAGCTCGGTGTGCTCCAGGCTTCAAGAATACTGATTTATTCTTGAAGCCTGGGGGTGTGCCAATTCACAGATCTTTCGAGTCTCGCAAGACATATGTTACCATTGAGGTGCTGACGGAAACTCATTTTTCGGTCTCTTGCAAAACATGAGTTGAACACCTTTTACTTTTTTGCAAAGAGGTGTCAAAAAGCGAACAATGTGAGAGTGGACCATTGGTGTTGTAAACTCACTGCCGGAAAGCAATTTTTTTAACACAGGCCAATTTGCATTTTGACTTTTTTGCATTTTTGGAAACATTGAAGTCGTATGAAGCAGCAGCATTTCAAAAAACCGACATTATAAAATCTCGGCACGTCCATTTCTGCACGTGGATTTTATGTTGTTGCGTGCTCAGCAGCGCACGTGTGTTCTTGTCTTGAAACCCTTTTGCACAAAACACTCGTGCGGGACGTGAACGGCCAATACAGGCCTTCTTGGCCCCCATGCTCATCGGAAGGGCGTCTATGCAAAGTTCAGAAAATTGTCCGTTTCAGGAACAATGCAAGAATCGATTCTCCCACTTTTTCCAAAACTTTTTCTTTCCCTCGCTTTTCTGCACAAGCACTGGGGCCTTCTTCAAGAGGAGGAATGCATGAGGTTCCATTGGAGGCTGTTGGAATTGGGTACTGTTTAGTGTTTGGCAGCACTGGAGTCCATGGGGGTCAAAGTTCATGCCACTTGCATGAAATACAAAATAGAACTTCCGCATCTTCCTTCTCTGTTGAGTCGAAGATTGTGCGCTTGCCTTGAGCAGGAAAAGTTTGTCTCATGACTGGTACTGACTGCAATCCATCTGCAGTATGTATGTATATGTAAAGGGTGTCTGGCGAAAATGGAAATGAAAAACACTGCAAGCAAGTGGCCGTGTCCAATGAACAGACGTAGCTCTGCTTTCGAACACCTGCGGTGCGGTTAGACTCCGCTTTATCTGCAAACAATATCTTGAAAGTTTTCAGCGTTCCGTCTATGTGTGGATGACGCGTCAATAATAAACATCCATTGTAACTTTGGCAAATGCAATCGCAACAGGGTGGGCCTCTGGTTCTGCCTGCACACGATGAAGGCACTCAATTGGGAATGGAGAGGGGCAAAAACGCATGTGCTATTCCTTGCACTTGCGAAAACTTGAAGGGCGGTGCGGGGTCGCCAGTTTCCAAACCATGCCGCGACTTTAGATGGCAGGCCGGGCCCCCAGCGAGCACTGCTTTTTCCATGAGAGGAGACAGAGTTAGGTCAGGGTTAGATAAGAAAAAAATATTTTTTTTCTTGCAAGTAATGGCCCCAAACGAGCATTCTTGCGCAAAATGCTCTCAACCATCTGAAGTCGCGGCAGGGTTTGTAAAAACTCGGCCGGGTCCTGTCCTGGTCGACAACAAGCACTTGCAAGCATGGCATTGGTCGTCAGAATAATCGCCTGACTGTGAAGCAATGACACGTGAAATGGGTGTCGGTATGCTTATTCCACAAAGAGTGAGCACGCACTAGTCAAAATTTCAACGGTTTGCAACGTTTCTGTCGAAACAAATAAAAAGAAATCTGGCTGGAAAATTGCCATGGCCTGAAGTTGTGTGTATGAAGAAATTATTATTGCCGCTGAACCATGTCCAGTTGCAGGCAGCGCAATCCGAACACCCTGTCACTGAGATGCAGGCACTTGCTCTTTCAACTTTTGTCATTCCCGATGAAAACGACAAAAAAACAAATTTTGTTTTTTTTTCGCGCCGAAAAACATCGAAAAAAAATTCCCGACAGGCGCGTTTGCTGTCGACCGTCCCCGACGTCAGCCTCACCAAAAAACAGGTGCAATTATCGTTTCCATTTTCGCCGTTCACCCTTTATGTACTGTAGGCCTACGTAGTACATACGGACAATGTTCTCAAAGAAAGGCGATATTTTGAAGGCCGCAGGCTTGTGCAGGGGCCATCAACAGGACGAGATGCAACTTCACACCTTACACGAGTGTCGTGATGTTTTGCAGCGCGCGATGTCATCTATTCTGAATGGCCCCTGAGTTAAAACCGAGACTTTTGAGAAGCATTGTATATTGAGCTGTTTCCATGCGAGCTGCATGGAAACAGCAACAACAAAGCCTATTTGGAAGTTAATGGAAAGCCGGATGACTTGGGGATGGCAGATCATTGAATGTTTCGGCCGTGTCAATTGTTGTCGCAGTGACTTCTCTCAGTCGAGGGATGCATAACACAACCTTTTTTGATGGATCAACAAATTTTCAAACTCGATTTTTATCCAAGCCTTTCCATTGCTGCAGGCACGTTCTTGCTGGCAGTCGATGTTCAACAGTCTGATGGCACGACCTTTCTTTGTCAATGAGGAAAATTTCAGATTTCAGGAAACCTGCTCACTTGGCCCATGGTAAATATGGGGGCTTCGTCCCACTTTTTGAGACGTCCGCCTTTTGCTGTGGGTGGAAAGGCTGACACGAATGACTTTTCGTCTTCAGAACTTTCATTTCTTGCCAGTTCCTGTATAAAGTAAAATTTGTGATAACGTTGCCCCTTCAGGGATCAATAACTGCAGTTTTTTGTGTCTTTTTGGTGTTGGCAGACCAAATTTTCAAAAATGTTTTGTCGTCTGAAAGGTCTTTTTATGTCGGCCAGTTGGCCGAAATTGAATTTTTGGAAAAAGGCCAAAATCAAGAGACCTGAAAATGTTCATAAAATGAGGGTTTGATGAAAATAAAATGGACATAAATTCAGGCGGCGGGCGACCAAATAATCTCTGATCTTTTTTCATCAATTGTTTTCCAGACACATGAGAACTTGGCTCGCATGTTGGTCGATGTCAATTGCCAAAAATCGTGAAAACATTTGAAATCGGTGCTCGGCTTTGATTTTGGCGTTTTGTGAGAACGATGACTGAACTTCCATCTTCCGATGCACTTTGTGTTCGAGGTTATCAGACGATTGCAGGCAGGAATCAGCTTGCTGTCTATTTTTCGTGGTAATCGCAAAAAACTTTTTGATTCAACTGGTCATCTGTGATCCATAAATCGCGAGACACGGATTTTTTGCTTGTCATAACACATAAATCAACAAAGCCGGGACATACAGGCCAACCGACACATGAGTTGACCAGATTTTCACAACAGAAATGTTTTCTGCAGAAGAATTTTGAAATTTGCTCCTGCGCTGGCAATCTGCTTCTGTAATTTCCGAATCTGCACCTCCGACTCCAGAGTTCCTGCACACGCTACTGAAGGACTCACATTTCCTGTTTGGCCGTTTGACAAGTTGTCCTTGTTTTGTGTTTTTCGCAGGGTCCTTGTTGAGTGCATTCTCTCAAAGTTGAGAAGGTTCTCAAACGAGATTTCCCTCAAACCGCCTCCTTTGCAACATTGGGAAATTGAGTTTACAAAATGGTCTCGCACAAGCATGAACGCCTTTTGGTCTGAGCATCTGTTCGAATCGGCCGAAAATTTCCCCCATGGCTCTGATTTAAATGAATTGGAGTTTCATGAATTGATTCGATTTAGTTTAATTGTTGGAAACCGTTTAGTGTGCTTGTGGGACATCGCCTCGTCTGGGTGTGCTTTCTCTGGAGTGTTTGGACCAGTTGATGCCAGTTGTTTCAGATGCATGCGTCTGCTTGAGAAGTTTCGAGTATAGTGGCGGCGGAAAAAGTTTACTCATACATGTGTTTTTCCCATCTAACTGTTGCCTCCGAAACTTTTTTTCTTTCTTTTTACTCTTATGCATTGGTGGAAATTAAAGCGCCAAATTGCAACGGAGCTTTCTAGAGGTGTCAGAATTTGACATTAGTGATAAAAGAGGATCTTTTATTTCTAAAGCATGGAGTTTTTGCTGAAATTTCAAGAATGGAAATTTTTGACATGTATGGGTAATCTTTTTCCGCCGCCAGTATACATTTTCGCTTCATTGGTGGAAATCGTCCCGTTTGCTTGAGGCTTTTTTTGTGTTTGTCCAGCTCAAGAATCCATAGTCCTTGAGAAGGTGGTTTTACCTTTTCCTTATGTAAAAATGAATTGGGTCATTTCGATTGCATGTGATTGCATTCCTTGCAGGCCTACACATTCCCTGTGGCAGCTTCAAAAAAATCCTGAATCTGGCAGGGCAAAATCATTCTTCGGCCACTTCCGGTTTTTGCCTATACGAATACCTGTGGGTGGTTTTCAAGCAGGTTGATAGGCTCTTTCTGGTTTTTATTCGGCATATTTAGGTGCACTCTTTCTTTGCCTTATTTTTGCGACAAAATCGAAGGCCGCTTTTAAAGATCGATTTGCGTGCACCGTGCAGCACCTGTCTTCTTGCAAAACCGAAAACCGGATGCGTCAAATCGGCCTTGAGCGATTTTCTGCTGGAGCCCTGTCTCATAAAATTGGTTAATTTAGACTCAGCAGCCACATGCATTCAGAAAAGCCTAAAATTCCGGTAGATTTGGGATAACCTCTGAACTTTTGCATGTTCGTGGCATTATTACAACAGAAACGAATATCAAGGCACTATAGTCACAAAAGAACGGTTGTCGAGTCATTTTGATTCACCATTTGGTCGTTTCACGTGCAGAGTCATCTTGAAGTAGTTATTCCCGGTTAAAAAGGGATTGATTCCCCGTTTATTGCTTCTCCTTTGCAAACAAATTCGCGTTTGCTTTCACTGTGAGCGTCGTACACCCTCAACTCTTCAGCATCGTTTGCGAAACAAACTGCTCTGCCTCGGACTCGACTGCTGTTGAAATGGACATCACCTTTCAAAACATGCCATCAATTCAAGATCTCACGTGTAACGGTGAAAAGAATTGCCTGAACGGTGATTCTTCCAGTGAGCGATTGAACAATTCGGCTTCGCTGGACGATTTTGGGGCAGAGGAAGATGACAGTGTTTTTGGAGAACCGACGACTCCCGGAGGTTCTGACAGCGACTCGGGTCTCCCCGCAAACGTGGCGGGACATCATTCAGAAAAGCATCGGACTTCGGTTGCAGGACGACTTGTTGAAGACAAAGGTTCACTTTTTTATTTTTTAGATTTTGAATTTTGAAACGAAGTATTTATTTTGCACGCAATTATTGGCATTGTTTAACTTAATGTTGCCCCACTGATGCAGAGCACTGAACAGTTGAGTTGTGTTCGTTCAAATGATCTTACCCACAAAGTTTCACCCATAGATTACTCGTTTTCCCCCCTTGCCGCACCCATGCAGCTGTGTTTTTGCTTCCCGTTTACCCCGTCGACAGAATGTTTGCTCTTCTTTTCAGACCGCGAATAATAACTTCCAATGTGACGGAACAAACTTCACGTGAAGCTGGTTTCCTTTGGTGTGAAGCTGGTTTCCTCTGGCGTGAAGCTGGTTTCCTCTGGCGTGAAACTGGTTTCCTCTGGCGTGAAGCTGGTTTCCTCTGGCGTGAAGCTGATTTCCTCTGGTTTCCTCCGTTTGCTTCACCCATCGGCTTCGTCGGCGTAGAGGTCAGATGATGGTTTGCTTCTCGTTCCGAAAGGCAGTGACCCAACCACTTCCAATGTGGTGGGGAACAAACTTCACGAGATTTCCATCTTGGTTTTGCACTTTGGAAGACATTCGAAACAAGGGTGGCTATCTTTGCGAATTTTCGGAGGGCAGATCATGCGCCACTGCCAGCGCGCATTGTCGGATTCGAGGACAATTTTTGTTTGCTTCTGCAGCACGTGTTCCTTTCTGACAAGTTACGACATTCTCAAAAAAGTTCGAATGCGTCAGCAGAAGCAAGTCCAAAGTATTCGAAAAATTCTGGCAACCCAAACTTGTCATCGGTCATTTATCAGTTTATGGCCTGGCCTGAGTGTTTTCTGGTCCGTGGTTGGATTTTGTTGCTTGGTGAAGAATGGTGGGACTTGGTTGACACATTCAAGCAATCATTTGCAGCAATCTGCGATGAGTGACAAGTGACACGTCTTTGGCAACTGCATTGAATTTGGAACGGTGGTGCAGTTGTCCTTTCGCCATCATTGAAAAGCCGTCAGTTACACTGGAGTGATATAGGATTCGTCTGCGATGCAAGCACTTTCCACGTGCTCCACATGTGGTCTTGATGTGTCAAGCTGACCAGTTATCTGCAATCACACGAAGAACATGTGCTTTTGATAGAGAAACATTTCGGCGTTTTCATTCTGTGATTTCCACAGCTCCAGTGAGGCGCCTCTGCTGGGAATTGGCCAATATTGTCTCGGACGAATTCCAATCCGACTGTTCGTTTTGCGCTCTGAAAAATCTCGAAATTGGCAGACCGCAGACAGTGAAGCCTGTTTGGATTCGACAGCTTTGACACTGAAGTCATTCAGATCCATTGCTTGCTTGATGCTTGAGCTCAGACTGCTGTAGTGCTGTAATCTTACAGCAAAAACGCGAGTTGTTTTTTAATACGTCGCCGGTGTTCCCGCTCACATTCAACTGCAAAGCAAAAGGAATTCAGGAGTTGGGTGTATTTTTTTGGCAAACAGTACAAAAACATCATCGTGCACAGAAATCAAATTTTCTCACACAAATCCATCCACTGAATTGAACAAGAAGTTGACGTTGAATGTGAGTGAAAATGGGGAAAGTTTTTTTTCTGTGCGGGTGTCAAGTGAGCATCACCACAATGACTGATAATTCTCTTTGTGACACGTGGAAGATGATTCCGCCTCACAACTGAAACCGTAAACTGTTTGACGGGGACAGCTTTTGGAAATGACTGCCCCGAAAAGTGAATAGCTCCCCCATGCATTGCACATTTCTCTGGGATTTTTTGGATGCAGGATCGTGTGCGTGTCCATTACAGTTTCGTATCTTTATTTTTGGCACCGCAAAATCCGGTGGAGCAATGGACGAATCTGGATTTTAACCTCTTGGCCTCACCGCCTGTAAAATGTAACCAACGTTGATGCAACCATCCCACAAAATCACGTCGAAAAAATGCCGACATTCAATACGTCGGGAAATTGGAGAAAAACGCGATTGAAGTTTGAATCCGATTTTGAGATTTCGCAAAAAATATTTCGCAATCATGATTCAGTACCTGATATACCTATGCTTTTAGACATCTAAATAAATTTACTCACCGGGAGCATTTTTAGAAGAGATCCCAGGTCGAGTCATTCATATTTTGCGCCTCAAGGAATGAAATGAGGACAATTTCGTCACAGTGATTGTCCCAAAAACAGATTTGGCATCACTGGGGCTCGTTGTCGATTGCTTTCGGTTGGCGTGCACGTGCTGCGGTGTTTGTGTCTCACAGCCAAGTTGCATTGCATTCCGGGTTCAATTCTCCAAGCGATCAGCTTATGGAAAGGCACAGGAACGCGGGAGGTAGCCTGTGAAGGCAAAGCCTAGAGCAGTTGCATGCTGCGCAGAACAACATGATCCACACTTTCTTTTACGTCTTGCCCCAACGAAGTGTTGGATATCTCCTCCGTCTCTGTGTCACAGTCAGTGATCTCCGTCACAGCACTCACAGCCAGGGTAGTAGCCTGGTAGAGCTTTGCAGTCTGTGTCTGGGTGCGGGCGGCGATCTAGGCTCTCTGGCAACGTGCCGCCCGGCAGCGTGGTGCGCAGCGAATGGCGATTGGGTTGTGAAACATCACCTGATTTTCTGCGGATTCAGTGGAACAAAAGAAACGTGCTGGATGGCCGTGTCCTGATTTCTGTCGAGGCTGGCTTGTGGCGAAAAGTTTCCCCGCTCTCGCCAGGCCAAGGCGAGCTTTCTCGGAGGAGTGGAGGCGCTCTGTCCATGCTTTTGGAAATTGCGAGCACGAAATTTCAATGTCGCTTCAATTCGCAAGGAAAGGTCGGAAGAAGAAAACCCGTTTGCGTTGTTGACATGTCTTGCGTTTCGAAGTGTCTTCTCAGTTCAGAGTCACATTTCATTTCATTCACTCTGGATTGCTTGCACGCGTGAGGCGGCATTCCGATTTCACACTCCACACCGGTCGTGCCGGTGTGGAGTGTGAAATCCCGGAGATGTTGCCCAATCCCGGAGATGTTGCCGAAAATAAAAATCGAAACAACAATCAGGTTTTGAGGTTTCGCTTTCGGCGGTTCCGTGTTTGATGGCTGTTGACCTTTTTTGGGAACATCTTTTCGTTGGCACAATTCGAGAACGTAACCACTCGTTGCCTTCCCATTGGGATGTGTCGCTTTCAACGGTAGCTTTCTTTTCCGTCTCCTGCATCTGTGACCTTTTTTTCTCTCCTCTGTGGTGACCCTTTTCCTCTCCTGTGTGATGACCCTTTTACCTCTCCTGTGTGGTGACACACAGTTTGGTGTGAGCAAACCATGCGAGGATCAAAATTTCTGAAAGCGTCGCCGTGTTTGACATTTTCTCGGGAGTCGGATAGCCAATCGGCGCAAACGGCCAGGTGGAGGACCTGCTCCAGTACTGTCTTCACTGGCACTTGTCTTTTTCCAGACAGTGAGGATTTTTGGCCTTCTGTCGCCTGTTTCTTTGCTGAAATTTCATGACGAATCCAGCGCTGACCGACAGGGGAAAAGCAGCAAATTCATGGTCTTTGGGAAAAAAAGTGACTTGTCCGTTGGATTGACTCCAAGTCCTTTTTGTTTTCTCCAGATATTTTTTGTTAGATTTTTTGATTTGAAATTACTTGATTGACGAATCCGCGTTCTTGAATCGAATCGATCTTGAAGTTCAAAAGGTTAATTGTAAAGGTTAACCTCTTCCGCATTCTCGTTCTCATGCGTCAGCACAATATCCAAAGCGTTCTTGATGACGCTCCGTCATCCGAACTGAATAACTGCAGCTTACAAAGTCCCGACTCCCCCATTGTGGAACACCACTGCGTTCCAGGAGTTACTGTTACCATGGTGACAGAGTCGGCGCACAGCTACAATTCCATCAGCAGTAGCGGTTCTCCAGATAGCAGCTGGGATAACGCAGCGCTGGCGTCGAATTCCGGCAGCGGTAGCGGCAGTGACAGCGAATTGGCGAATAGCTTCGACTGCAATGACCTGGTGTCGTATTGTAGCACCATTTCAAGGTTCGACTTTCGCGAGGGCACCAACTGGTCGCGTTTGGAGGACGACAGCGGAATGCTTTCGCGACAGAAGTACAATTTCGACAGGAAGCATTCCATCCGCATTGCAGGTGGAGTGGAAACCTTTTTTGTGTTCCATTTTTTTGGATTTGTGTTTTGATTTATTGAGCGATACTGTGTGATGACGTTCAGCCACCAAGCTTTAAGTCTGTGGCAAAAATTTGACCTGAGCCCATCAAGGTCTGGGTCGTCACTCGCTGTTCCTGCAAAGTTTGCAAAGTGGCAAACTTTGAATGTTCCTCATCCGTTGTAAACTTTGTCCACATCTTGTTTGAACAATTTTTGAAATGGGTGTGACTTTGTATGATTGATGTGAATACATAGCAAATTTGTGGTCTTGCATTTTCAGATAAACCCTTTATATTATATCCATGTCCTTTCAGTCAAAAAAATCAAACTTTTGCAGCAGCTCCCGCAAAAGAATAAAGTTTTCTCGATTTCGTGCAATGGAATTGGAATTAGTTATCCTGTTATCCATTTCCGATTTGTTCTCTGGGGAACTTGAAAGTTGAGGACAATGAGGAAATGTAAAACACAGAATCGTGACGCTCGTTGACTGCGGTTGCATTCGTTGTTTGTGGCATCGCTGTTGTTTTCATTGCTGGTTGGAGACCTTCTCATGTCTCCAACATTTTCGTCAACTAGTTTTTCTTCTTCAAAATGGGTAAGAAGTGTATTGACATGCCCACACCCCTGCAGAAGCAGCCACTACCCCTCAACTTGGAAATATGCCATGAATCGCCTGACTGTATTTTTCCCTGTATATCTTGCAACGGGTTTGAGACAATTTTATTCGAGTTGCGAGGAATGTCAGCACCACAATTTCTCATGTTTTTCCTCGTTCGTTTTCAGGTGAAAGAGTCAACTATGTCAACACTCCTCATGTCATCGTCATGGTTGGCCTGCCAGCCAGAGGGAAAACGTACATTGCCAAAAAGCTGGCCAGATATCTCAACTGGATTGGAATCAACACCCGAGGTACAGTATATCGAATCAACAATTTGTCGTCTCACCATAGCGTTTAGGTCTTACTTTAAAATGGAGAAAACTTTCCAACTCTATGGATGCATGGTAAATGGAAGACTACCATTTACCTTCCATTTTATTTACAAAGTCTTCCATTTACCTTGTATGGATGTCTGAAGCAAATATCGTTTCTTGTCTCAGACCCATCCTTTTCTCGTGTTTTTGCGAAAAAAAAGAAAGAAATCGCGCCTGTCTTGTTTTCTTCTTTCAATGCTTTATCCTTGTGCAAGTCTTCCCAGAACATACCTGCTGGGAGTTCTGTACCGAAACGAATCAGGTGAGGGCAGCCGATGATCCTCAACATTGGGGTGCACAACAAACTGAATTTGAATCGCCGAGGCCCTGCCTCTATCTTGATCAAGCAACTGCCAAATTCACCCTAAATAGTGAATCAAACTAAATTCTTTGTTTCATGCACAGTTTTCAACGTTGGCGAATATCGACGTCTGGCGACAACAGCCTACAAGAGTCACGAGTTCTTTCGACTGGACAACCGAGAAGCGATGGCCATCAGGGAGAAATGTGCCATGGATGCCTTAGAGGATGTTCAGACCTGGCTGAGAGATGGCGGAGAAGTTGCGGTAAGTTGCATGCGGCCAGCGAATTTCGTCAGAATTCTTGATTTCATCGAATTTCAGAAATGCTTGAAACTCAAGCCGTTTTCTATTTCTCTTGCCCATGAAAACTCTGTGCGAAATTGTGCTGGAAGCATTTGGTATAGGGCCCAGTCTAATTGGGGTTGGCCGAGATGACAGATTGTGTCTGCTTTAAACTTCATGACCGGGAACTTATTGCCATTTTGAAATCACCCATCATTTTGCTGATCTTGTGAGTCCTTGTATTCCAAGTATCTGCGAGGTACGAACCACCTTACTTTTTATTTTATGGGTTCGTCATTCATTGTAGTTTGTTCGAAGAGAAAACCCAACTGATGGAATTAATCAAATAATTTCCCCTTAGCCTCCAATGGCTCGACGTTTTCGAGCTGGATATCATCAAATTTCCTGCTCCATTGATTTCTGCTGGATTTAATCAAATGGCCCTTTCCATTGACTTCGCAGGTTTTTGATGCTACGAACACAACTAGGAGGAGACGTCAACTGATAAAGGACATTGTTATCAACAAGATGGGCTACAAGTTGTTTTTCGTCGAGTCAATATGCGACGAGCCAACACTGATTGAACAGAACATCAAGGTATGATTAACTCAGATGCACTGCTGTTTACGGCACTCCACGAATAATTATCATTACAGCGTTGCCAAATTGCATGCCAGCAGTTCTGTCAAGCAAATCTGTTCCAAATGTGTCCTGAATTTGCCCTCAGCCATCTTAGGGAGTTTAGATATTTGGCTCGCCCTGGTGGATAATTTGGCCTCCAACTCAATTATTGTGTGGGTCTCAGCTCCCAGACCAGAGGGGTTTCATGGGACAGGGGTTACCCCTCTTGGGCTCCGCCCCAGAACCCATTATTGCTCCAGGCTCTGCTCCACAGACATGCCCAACTGGATCGTGCCAAAAACCTTCTCTGAGAAATGCCCTCTGGGAAAACCTGAAATGATGCCCATTTGAATTTGGTTTGTTTTCAGGACCGTGGACTCTTTTTGAAAGTAAACCATTTCACATTTTTTCAGATTTCAGCTGGCAAATGCCTGCAGAAGCTGTAAGATTTAATCCATTTTGGGATAGGATTCAGTTCCGACTCTGGAAGTGTAGCAGCCACTGGCATTATGATTACCTGAGCAGTGTGGCTTAGTTGGAAGATCCAACTTGTTATAGATGCTATTTGAAGTGTCCACGGAAGTTGAGGTGGTTGAATTACCATCACATGAGTTGTTGAAATCTCGAATAAATTTAAAACTGAAATATTTTGCAGGAGGTGAAATTCAACAGTCCAGATTACAAGGACATGAACAACGACATCGCCCTGGCCGATTTCCTACAGAGAATTGATCATTATCAAGAGCTTTACGAGGCGCTTGACGAGAATATTGAGAAGCACTTGAGCTTCATTAAGATCTACAACACTGGTGAGGATTTTTGCATTTTTAAATTATTCCACCCCCTACCCTCCTCAAAATTGAGCCATTTTAATGGTTTTGATTTTTTCTAGTTTTTAATGTCATACATTTTTATCTCTCCTTGCCATGTTATTTGTAGCGATCCTGCGTTGTGTCTTCCTTACATTTGTGCTGGCTTTGGCTCCAACTTTGCCGGAAATGGGGATACATACTCAATCTTGCGTGACACCGTTCTTGCTATGGAAAATCGGAAGTCGGCGCGCAAAAACCCTGCGCAATCACATCAGAAGAAAATAGACCGGGATTCTGTGGAAGGGAAGGCAATTTCATTGACATTTTTCACTGTGCAAAATCAACTGTCTGTCTATGCTGGCCAAGAGTTTTGGAATTTTGAGTCCATGTTCAGCTGTTGTGCTTCGTCATCACACTTCGTTTCAGTCGCAAATGGAAAACTCTGGTCACTTTCACTCTTTCCAGTCATTTTGGTCTTCTATGAAAGAGCGGTGACAGAATTTATATGCTCACATGTGTTCATCACATTATAAACTGTTGCCTCCTCCGAAACTTTTTCTTTGTTCCGATGGAGGCAGTGGAAATATTAAGTTTCTGACTACAACAAAACTTGGATTGCAACCGTAGCTGTGAAGGGGGATCTTTTGATTGCAGAGATAAGTTTTTGTTGAGATTTTGCTAAAATCTTCACATACTCGTACCTACTCAATTTTTTTCAGACATGAATACATTAATTCCGTCGCCACTACGCAAACTGACATGTTTTTGCACAGCTTTTCAACAACAAAGAACCAATAGTTTCCATTGGGTACAAAGTGAAATAAACGAAACCAATTGGCATAATGTCTCTGCCTGCGCTATCCGAAACAGATGTTTGCCAATGCGATCAGGAACAAAATGTCATGCCTTGGATTTACACTGTTTTCGTTGCGTTTATGATAAGCGCAGGAAAAAGCAAACAACGCAGGTGCGTCTGTAAACAAGTCTGCAAGCGTAAACGCTGCATGAAGTGTTTGTGCTCAACTGGAAAATTGTTTTGTTTGTGAGCATAATTTTTGCACATGTGGTTCTGTGAGTGTGTGACGTTTTGCACATTTGCGCAGTGGCGGCAGGCAAGTGTGAATGGTCGTTCCCTTCTCGCCCAAGTTGATTGACTGTCGGCCAGGCCGGCCACTCACCCGGATAAAATTTGTCAACAGATGGGTCTGCGCGTGCAGGAGCACAAACTGTGGCGATGCATGACTTGGACGTGGACGTGTGTGCAAATCCCATGCACTTTGGTTCAGCCCATTGTCAAATGTCCTATTCTGGCGGTGTAAGAACATGCTAGACAATTTGGCAAACCCTTGAAAAGTTGTCAATTCCCCGTCTTTCTTTGCGGGTCCACTTGCTCACTGACACAAACTCCAAGTTTCCGAAGACAAAAAATTCCCAAATTCAAGTTTAAAAAAACAAAACACCAAATTTTTCTGTCAGCAGTCAAAAAATTACACGCACGCTGAAAATTGCCTGATGATTTTGAAATTCTATTTTGAAGTGACCGCCGTCATTTGGCGACTTTAAATGCTTTTCGGGTCGGCCTATTATGTTGGCAATAATACCTCATTTGGTTTGTTATTCTGTCTGTGTTTTTCCACAGGTGAAAAAGTTGTTGTTCACAAGAACGAGGGCCACCTGCAGAGTCGAATAGTTTATTACCTGATGAACATACACATCTCTCCGAGGACTATTTATCTGACCAGAGTAAGCGAATGAATCGAATGCGTTGAAAAACGAATGAATGAACAACAAAACTATAGTAATCTGTCTGCAGCAAATTGAGACATCTCTCTCGCAGCGACTGAGAGAAAACTGGGCAGAATGAGCACCGGGTTTTTTCCATTGCGAAGCCGGCACGTTTTGTTGACTTCTAAGAGAAATGAGAATAATGACAACAATAGATAAAGGTTGGAAATCGAGACAAAACAACCCAAGGGCGCAGATCCATGCTGAATATTGGGGGGGACGATGTGGAAAAATTGGTGGACAATGCGTTGCGCGAAGCGCAACGCCGGAGGAGGGGTTCGGGGAGGGGTGTCCCCCTCCCCGAAGGGTAAAAATTTTGAAAAACTGCAACGTGAAATGGTGCTCCAGAATGCTCAATTTTTTAAAAAAACTGAGCATTTTCCTCGCATTCCCCGTTTGCTCAGAGTAGATTGACAACGTCCAAATCAGTCAATGAAATGTGGTCTTTTCAAATGTAATTTCTGCTAAAAACACGACACGGCCAAACAACCACGAAGTGCTATCGCATAAAAACTGGACTCAACAT
>JASGXE010009987.1:0-31845 GCA_030068105.1 Sinentomon sp. SZTP_YWyxl
TGATGCTAAAAGATTCCGAACCAAAGCGAGGTGCGATGTTTTGGGATTATTCCACACATGTTAACGAACAACTGAACTCCAAAGAAGGCGTTGCTGCATGAATCTTCATAGTGAGAAGTCGGGTAACCCCTGTCCGAGGATACCCTCTGGTATTATCCCGAGCCTACCCTTGGCTTTTTTCTAAGGTAACCCCTTAAAAGGGGGAAAGGAAAGGAGGAACCACTTTGGAAAAGTCATTGGCCTTTGGTCAGGGGGTACCCTTGGAAAGTGGAACATGCGTGTGTACCCTGGCACTGAAGGCCACCTCATCTGGAAGTTGTAAATGCTAACAACACTGCAGAAGCATACAAATGGGCTCAGACTACAAGCAAAAAGGTTTAACATCATTGAGGGAGGGGGTCCTGGCCTTTGACAGTCGGCACCCCCACTGGGGCCAAATGCAAAAATGGGCTAACAGTGCAAGAAGGTAGGTTTAACATCATCGAGGGGCGTCCTGGCCTTTGCCAAAGAGTATCCTCCGCTAGAGCCAGGGATCTCGGAACTTTTTCTTCAAAAAGCCGGTCTGCTGACAAGTGACTACCTACAGTTTCATTTTGCAAAAACACAAAAATTGGGCTGACAATGCAGAAGGGAGGTAAACATCATTGGGTGTAGGTCTTAGCCTTTGACAAAGAGCACACCCCCACACTAGGGCTAGGGATATCTGGGGAACCTTATCACCAAAAAGCTAGTCTACTGTGAAATTCAGTGAAGCTGGGCCAACTGTGCAACAAGGGGAGGTTCAGCATCTTTGGGGGGTCCTGGCCTTTGGACAATGTGAAAAAAAAATGTACCTTCAAAAATAAAGATTTATGAATGGATCTAGTCTGTCATTTTCTATCACCTGTTCAGGTGGCGATTCCAATCGTGTGGCCACTGACAATTTTAAATTTCATTGATCGTCCCACGGTGAGCAAAACAGAACAGCTCAATTTTATTGATGACGAATATCAAAAATGCCCATAAGATTTTGTGTCTAAAAGTACAAAAACTTTAATTTATTTTTATTTTATTCCCATTGTTTACAGCCCATTTCTCAAAAAACTGTTGGAAGATGCACGGCCGGAGGAGTCGCCGTGTTTAATATTTGCAGAAGCCGGGGAAGTAACTCTGAAAGCACTGCTCACTTTACTTTACACGGGAGAGTTGAAGTGTGAAGAAGTCCAGCATGGCCCCATTCTTAACTTGTTGAAACTATTGGAAGTTGAAAACGTGAAGAACATTGATATCGTCAGGAGTCAATTGGAGAATCAACAGGCTCCAATGGATTTGCATGCACAGCTGAATCCGAATGCCAATTGCAGTGACATGTTTGAAGACATGTCATTTGCGGAAGATGTGAAACCTGGCAATGAATTGATTTGCAGAGTGAATGATTGCTATATGATATCTCGTGACGATTTTGCAAATTTAAATCATCCGCAGCCAGTTCATGTAGCACAGTCTGATGCAAACTGTGTTTTCGGAGCACAGAATGCGAGATCTCAGGCCCCCAGTAGGCCTACCATGTTTACTGGTCCACACTGCAAGGATGAGCAACACCAGCCAACTTCTTCCAGATTAATACCTGGAATCAATGGTCTCCAATCGTTGGTGTGTAAAAAAGAGTTGAACACTGGGAATGCATCAGATTATGGTTTTTCTGATGTGTCTTTGACAAATCCACAGTACTGCACGAGTGCTGACTGGCTTCCTTTTAGTCAACGGAATGACAATCTGGCCGATGAATTGCCTGTTGCTCAAAATCAGGAATGCTTGCCCTTTAGTCCAGAATCTGTAAATTTCTCTCATTTCCCAAGGATCGATGGGTTCTGTTCTCATGTTCCAGAAGTTGGTAGGTTCAGTAAAGAGCTCCAGATAACGCCTCTTTTCACTGATATCAAGACAGAATACGCTCCAATGTCTCCAAAACAGGATCCATCACCAATCAGGCCACTTGCCAGGACAAAGTTTGGTTTAGGAAAACCAGGAAAAAGATTTGATATGCTTAATAATGCCATGGGTGCGAAGGTAGACAAGTCGGTTGATATTTTCCTTGTAAATCAACCTCCAGAAGTTGCAACCTCTCTGAACCTAGGATCCAATTCACATGCTGGAGTGTCACATGAAAAATTTCAGAGTAGTGATCATGAAGTGGACAATTATTGTTCCAGGCCTGCGATTGGATCGACTGATACACAATTACTCTTTGGAGAAGTTGGCTTTTCATCGCAACAGGTGCGGGACGATTCAGATGTTAAAAGCACAATTGAAGTTACTCCAGGAATCGACAGATTCGTGGATGCAGTCAACAAAAACTTTAATGAACTTTCCTATATCCAGGAACAGCTTTCTTTGAACGAAAGAAGCATTTTAATGAGGCGGCGAAAACTGTGCAAAGGTCGCCGTAGGTCAACAAAATACATGAAGATGAACTCGACGATCATGTACGAGCAGCAGAAGAATTTTACGGAGTTGTCTGATGCTGATTCCAATTTCGACAGCATCGTGAACGAGTCGTGTGCAGAAAGTAGCATGTTGGAATCTGATGGAAACTTCATGGATGGACTGGCATTGTCCAGTGAACCACAGATAAACCTGGTCGAGTTGGAAAGTTTTGAAGAAAACAACAGTTTCATGGGCAAGCATTGCTCAAATCCTGCCATTCCTTCTGCACATTTGGAGCCCTGTGATTCTCAGATCACTGATGAAAACGCCCCCCTTAACAAATTTCATGACGGCCCGACTGATGATGCAACAAACCTGTCTAATTTGTTCTCGCATTCCAACTTGATGGATGCATCGGATGGTGTTCCTAGTCACACAGCTGATGGTTCTTCATTTCAGGCTGATCTCTCAGTGAGCAAGGATATTAGACATAATAATCTCAGCATGGCAGAGACTTTTCTTGAGGGTCGAGAGAGGGAAATGCCACCTGCCCATGGATTAGCCACAGAATATCTGCAGGTTGATGTTGGTCTTACAGAAGTTGTTCCCAGTCCTGTCCACCAGGAAGCAAGCCCCGCACAGGCTTCGGGCAATGAACTTCAAAATAATGATGGAAATTTCAGCTCTTTGAACGATGATATTCAAAGTGGTATTGACAGAGATGATCCTGAAGCCCATGTCCCTGAAAGTTCCGTATCATTGATTCACTTACCAGCTGAAGAATCGCAAGAAATTCCAGAACATTCCACTTCCGTTAGCCAGATATCATCTCGGAATGCCGATGAGAGTGTCGGCACTTCTGATTCAGGCTTGTCCCATTCCAATGCAGCCATTGCAGAAAAGACATCTGGAAATTCGTCAGAAGAGCTCGACCCTGAATTGGGAATCAAAGCAGAAGTGCTTTCCCCAGCAGGTCTAGGAGCCGATCTCCAGGATGTGATTGCAAAAATTGGAACAGATGAAACAGGTAACTGGGTCGAATTTAATTTCGGTGTTTGCCTAAAAATTGTACAGACACAGAAACAATAATGACTCCCAAGAAGAATGCCGATGTTTTGTCTCGATGTCAGCTGGAATTCAAAAAGGGAAAGCATTGAGGCTTGCACCTCCCCAGTGTATTTTTTCTCCTGGAGAATAAATGTAAAGTATAGCGAATACCCGAAGATGGACCTTATTTTCGAAACCTGATGCCGGTAGCCGATCGTGAAGGAACAATTCGGCGTTGTTCAAAAAATGGATAAAAATGATCTCAAGACTTGTTGCTTGATGATCGAATGCCATCACTGCATTTGCCAACTTTTCCAAGAAGACCTAAAAAAGATCAGACAGCCCATTTCACTCTGTCATTATTGTTTCTGCGACTGTACCTACTGTAGGGACTTGCAATTTTTAAAAAAAATAATCTTTATTTTTTGCAGGTTCACTTTAATGCTTTCATCCTGGACCTCTCAAAAGTATCTTGACAATCCCTGGTGCAAATTTTCAATCCAATGCTGTGTGAATGATTCAAGAAATGTCTGACCCAGATTGTGTTATATTGAAAACCAGAAGCCCTCAGATGCAAACTGGCAGGACCTTAAAACTGCAGAACTATTGCAAAACTGCACTGATTTTGAGTTAAGAAGCACTGCATAAAACCTGATTTTCTACAGGGCGACCATTTTTCGGAGATGAAGCCACTTTTTAACAAATAGGTATAATTGTTTTGGGCAAAATGTTCGACAAAATCTCCTCACATATAAAATAGGTCAGCTTGGGTGCCAATTAGAGGATTTTTGTGAGATTCCAAAGACATTTCGTGAAAAAATTGGGGATGAGAAAACCCACAATTCTTCCACCCTCTTGTTTTCTTTTAACTTTTTTTTCTTGTTCAATAATTATGTGCTTTGTTTTGAATCAACAAATCTCAATAATTAAGCCGCCTCAGAATGATCAGATTTTTGCATCAGACTTTTTTTGGATCACCAGTCCAAAACAGATTGTCACTTGCAACAGTGTGCAAAGGAGAAAATTGGAGCATTGACCATTGCCTATTGTTGTAACTGCAAATCTGTTTTGGACAGATGACCTAAAAAGTTTGATGCAGGAAATCTGTTCATTCTACAGCTTTACAGCACCACGAACGGGGAGCACAGTCAACAGTAACAAATTGGCCGCTAATTGTTCATAAATAACTTGTGAATGCCATGCACAAGATATTTACAAACGGTTAGGGGCCTGTTTGTTGAATCGTTGACTTTTCTATTTTTTGCACAAATTCACCAAATTTCAAGTTAACAGCTTTTGATTTGGCTTGCAATTTGCATTTTTCCCAATGCGCGAAGGCCGGCAATATGTACAATTCCACAGAAGAAGAAGAAACGACATCAAAAATGATTAAACTTAGCACTGGAAAAACCCCTTGAAGTGATCGTCCGTCCATTGCATTGTCAGCTGTATCTAGAAAGGCAAACAAGATTTAGAAAAAAAATAATTTTGAATTCTTGAGGCACCATTGCAAAACAGCCATTTAAAATCAAAAATGCTTTTTCAAAAGAAAACATTTTCATTTGGGATTTGGTCCCCCTCAGCCCCTCTGCTGACAGGATTCAGGATTTGATGGGTGATGAATATGTCAACTTAAAATCTGGCCGGTGAGCAAGCTGGGGAAAATTTCATGAAAGCTTTCCCTTTTTGCCATAAGGCTCCCCCTATGGTTTGTTCACCATGTGTACAGTGCCGCACTTGTACTCACGACTTCCCCATATCCCATAGTCTCTTACCTATTGTCATGAAAAGTATTTCACATACTCTATTCCTTTTTTGCCAAAGAATGAGCAATTTTGTGCCTTCCATTTCAGGCATGAAGTTTCTCTGTTGCAGCTGCAATCTGGAGTTCTTCACAAGCGATGAACTTCGCACGCACAGGGACGAAGTCCACTCAACAAAGCATGGCAAAAGGAGAAAACGGAAGCATGTGATGCGTTTCACGGTGAAGAAGCCAAAATGCAACATCTGTGACAAGGTTTTCAAGTCGGCTAGCAACCTCTACTGCCACATGAAGATCCACACTGATGAACGAGCATTTGGATGTCAGATTTGTGGGCAGCTTTTTCGAGTCAAAGCTGTTCTCAAAAATCACCTGCTTACGCATCTCAAGAAAGAAGAGCTGAAGTGTAAAGTTTGTGATCGCATCTTTAATCATGCTGGTGCATTCCGGAAACACAGCCTGGCACATCTTTATGGGAAGAAGAACTACTGTGATATCTGTGGGAAGACATTTGCGCAGAATGGTACGCTGAAAAGCCACATGCGTATTCATACGGGGGAAAAGCCGTTTGGATGTCCGAAGTGTGGTCAGCGATTCACTCTCAAAGGAAATCTCAACTGTCATATGAAGATTCACGATCGAAGCCCCATGACCTGTGACATCTGTGAAAGGCCATTCAATCATGGTGGAGCTTTCAAGAAACATATGCAGGCTCACAATGGATCGAGTGAACCCCATTGCAACATTTGCAACAGGTCATTCAGCCAGAGAGGAAATTTCATTGTCCACATGAGGCTGCATTCCGGAGAAAAGCCACACGTGTGCACGATCTGCGGAATGGGATTTTCCCTGAATGCACGTCTAAAAGCACACGTGCGTATACATACTGGTGAACGCCCGTTTGTCTGTCCAATATGCGGGCGGGCTTTCTCGATGAAGGCAAACTTGAAATTGCACATTCCTCGCCATGATAAGATTCCGGCAACCTGCAAATTATGTGGGAGAGTCTTCAATCATTTGGGAGCATTCCATGCACATCTGAGAGCTCATTCCAGGACTGGATTGACCAGTAACCCAGTGAAAGAAAGAATTCCCCTGTGAAACTTGTGGTCGGGTATTTTCCCTCAGAGCCAGTTTAGAGGGGCATATTCGAACCCACACAGGTGAAAAACCATTTGTCTGCAAAGTTTGCGGCAAAGCATTTGCTTTGAAAGGAAATTTGAACATACATGTTGTACGCCACGAACGGCTGCCTGCAACTTGTAAAATCTGTGGAAGGACATTCACCCACTTTGGTGCTTTCAAGATACACTTGAAAGCTCACGCCCGGTCCTACATCAATCCGGACAGCAGTAACTGCAGGAAGTTTCCTTGTGAAGTCTGCGGAAAAGAGTTCAAAATGAAAGCAAGTCTAAAGGGACACATGAGAATTCACACTGGTGAAAAGCCCTTTGCTTGTACTGTGTGCGGAAAGGCATTTGCCATCAAGGGTAATTTGAAGCTCCACATGGTACGACATCAAATTCAGTCATCGTCGTGCAAAGTCTGTGCACAGACATTTCCATCCATTGAAGAACTCAAGGAGCACATGAATACTCACTCGGAGCTGAAATTCAACAAAGTGTATCTGTACGCAAGATTTTCCATGTCCAATTTGTGGAAAGGTTTTTCCTTCGAGGTCTAACATGGTTGGCCATTTGCGTGTCCACACCGGCGAGAAACCATTTCCTTGCAACGTGTGCGGAAGAAGCTTTGCACTGAAAGGAAATCTGAAAATTCACATGACAAGGCATGACAGAGCTCCAGCTTTGTGTAAGATTTGCGGCAGGACCTTCACCACGCCTGAGGCACTTCAGGATCACCTGGCAACACACACACCGCAGATCCAGGTCCGCTGCAGAAGGTGGATGAGAATTTCCATGCCCGACGTGCGGCCGTCTGTTCACCAAAAAGATGTCTTTGAAAATTCATCTCAGAACACACACTGGCGAACGTCCTTACCCATGCAGATTTTGCGGCCAGTCGTTTGCACAGCAAGGGTCTTTGAAGTCACACATCCGGACGCACACAGGAGAGAAACCTTTCCCCTGTGAAGTCTGCGGCATGGCATTTGCCTTGAAGGGAAATCTGAAGAAGCACATGGAAATACACCAGAATCGTGAGGCTGTTTACTGCAGAGTTTGTGGATTGGCATTTTGGCACAAGGGTGCTTTTGAGAGGCACATGAAATCTCATTCAAATGATCAGTCAGTTCCAGACGAATTTCCTTGCACCATCTGTGGACGTGTCTTCCGCAAGAAAGCTCAACTGCCAATCCATATGAGGACACACACCGGAGAACGACCTTACCCGTGTGATGTCTGTGGAAAGTCATTCTCTCAAAAAGGATCTCTGAACAACCACGTGAAAATACACTCTGGGATAAAACCGTTCGTGTGCACGCATTGCAACGCCTCATTTACACTGAAGGCATCCCTGAAAATCCATGCCAGAACTCATACTGGAGAGAAGCCATATTCCTGTCGGATATGTGGAAATTCGTTTGCTCAGCGTGGCACTCTTGAAGTTCATTATCGCACACATACCGGTGAAAAGCCCTACAAGTGTAAAATATGCTCACATTCCTATGGCACAAAGGCATCCTTAGTAAATCATACCAGAACTCATGGTGGTCGCAAACCACGGTTTAGTTGTTCTTTTTGTAGAAACAGTTTACCAGTAAAGTGAACTTGGATTATCACATGCAGAAACGTCATCCCGGATGCAGTCCCATCCGATTGCAGAATGAAGTGTCATATTCTACTGCTGGTAACTCATGTGGCTTTGAAATGGGTCTCTGTCTTCTGATATTGTTGATTTGTTATCGGATGGCTTCTACAACAATTCTGATTCTTTTTCACTTCACAACGTGGCTGATGAATGATAGATGTTCTCTTGCTAAATGTTTGTATGTTTTTGTCTCTAAAATTCATTCCGCAGCAATTTTCTTGGCCAAATAATTTTCTTGAAAAGTCATATGCCAACAATAATATTTCTTGCCTCACGAAGCCGCACTAGAAATTTGAGGTGAGAATTCTTCTCGAAAATGACTAAGTGACTCGATTGAAAAAATGTGAATTTTCAGTGGGAATTTTCACTTTGTTTGTTAATGTTGCCCTGCAAGATGTGTGCAAATACATGCCTGCCAGTTTTGGTGCAATAAATTGAATGATGGGAAGACTGAAGAGCCTTCTCATCATATTTCTTTGGAATTTTCCCATCGTCATGTTCGATTTATCACAATACTCGTATGATTAGGAATCGAGAAGGGAGCTAAAAGTTTATTGTACAGAGATGGCAACTAGACCTGGAACAACCCCTGAATGGTAACTGATTCTGCAGACAGAGATTGTACATCTTCCCAATGTCCGTTTTTTCTCTAAAAAAAAAATGCCGATTATAATCAGGAAATCAATTTCAAATCATGCGAGTGCATTCACTTTCGATCAGACAAGATTTTGTATGCTAAAAAGATCAATTACACAGGCATACTTTAAAGCGTGAAGTGTTGAATTTCGGTTCGTTATCATTTTCATCAACCAGTGCCTGGGATTTACATCGCGAGTATTTTGTTTGGGAGATTTTCACTAACCAACTTCAGAAAAACAACAATGACCGCAATTTTGCTTTTACCGCTCTGTTCGTGTTGAATTGGTGCCTTCGGAAAACTGTAAATTATCTTGCATTTTGGCTGTAGTCTTGTGCGTGTAAGTTGGAAAAAAATGCAGCCACTGAAAGCAATGTGGAGACGGACAGGATTTTTGGAGACTGGGATGGACAGAATTTGATTGTCAGTTGCAGATTGATGATTCCACATTGTAATGCACCAATTTTTTTTAAAATTTCACTCACATCGGGACAAAACGTTGATAGTTGAGGTTCTTGCTGCTGCATCCGCCAATTCAAGGAGATAGACTGAAATGGGACTTTCAATTCAAGACATGAAAATTTTGCAACGGCATTGGGAAAATTCACACTCGAGACAGCATGGGCATATTCACACACAAACAGCATTGTGCTGTTCAATTCCGAAATCATTTTCACAAGAGTTGAACTAAATCTCGATGCGAATAAAGCACTACCTCCATGAAAAAAAGCTCGTGTGTAAATTCGGCCTTCTGAAAGAGGACATGGAGATTTTTGTCGTGGGAACTGGAAACAATTTTTTTATTTTTCTTATCTCGTCATTGTTGGCATTTACGATTCATGGTTGTTCCGAATGTATTTGCTCTTGTTGTAGCGCAATCTAAACTTACTGTTGATGTCGCAGATGTCACAGTTGCTTGCCTCAGACCTGCATTGGGAGGGATTGTCTCGGAACAAGTGGCGATCTCTGGAAACTGCATCTCCAGTAAAGGAGATCATCCAGCAAAATCTGCTGCCTGACACTGCCACATGGGAGGGTTCTCAACATTCCTTTGACCCCTCCTCTAAAATTTCATTAGTCTTTCTGGTGATTCTTCAGTTGTGTTGATTTTATGAATGCCCCAATCCATGATGAATAGTTTCTGCTTTCTCAATTGGGAACCAACCAAAAGAAATTATTGTTGTAGATTGCGAGATGTCTTCTGGTTTCTTATGAATTTTTTATGCATTTTCGATGGATTACATACTTTTCTGACTTTAATCTCTTCCGGTCCAGAGTGCCATCTGTTGGCACTCATATTGATGCACTGATCTAACCAGATGCATTGTTTATGCAGTGGCACCAAGAGAAGAGTGTGCCATCATTGGCACCCTGCTATTCCAGAAACAAACACCAGACATGCAGCGGATGCACTGCTGGTTTAGTAGGAGCAGAGTGCCCTATGTGGCGCTCTGGACTTTGAGGAGCTCAGGCCACACACATGTCTGGTCTATGAGAAGTGGAAAGCAGAGCGTCACATATGGCACCCTGGACTTGGTGACAAAGCAGCTGTTTTTTATAATTGGACTCAAAAAAGGTTAATCGTGAAAATGTTGTTCTTTAGTTGTTTTTTTTTTTAATTGATTGGGGACTATTCTAGACGATTTTGCATTCATACTTTTTCACGATTTTAGGTACTGTTACAATTCTGTTGAAATGCAGGGAAGATTGGCTTGTCCCAATGCATTGGAACGTGGTGGTCTTGAAATATTCGTTTTAATTAACACGGATGTAAAAAGTAAAGGCTGCTTGACTGTCCACTTGACTTGATTGGACACTACTTGACACTTGACTTGATAAACAGTCAAGTTGTCCACCTACTTGACTGTCCACTTTGTTGCAGCATTTTGCAATGTGCTAGGTAGGTAGATAGATACTCCTTGGAGTCTAAAGAAATCAGTGGCGCGGCATGGTCAAAATTACAAGGGAGACATTTTTACAAGGTTGAAAACAACGAATTTTGCCAGGCCGGCCAAGCACATATGTAACATATGTTTCAAAACGTGCGAGAAGAGGCGCAAGCCCACTTTTAACATTGCAAAATGATGAAGAACAAGAACACTGCCATATCTGTTCCATTCCATTTCCACAGATGCTCTTTCTGCATTAAAAATGCAGCCATCAAGTGAATTCCGATGCCACACCAGTGCCACCTACCCATCATTCAAATGCATGCAACATCTTTATCTTCAATCACACACTCAGAGAGCCATCAACAATGTTGCCTTGTTCCCCTCAATGCATTTATTCTTGTTCCATTCAGCGTGTGGTGTGGGTGAGAAAAAAGGCGCTGCGGTGAGACTCTTGTCTTTTTGCTCCCTCTTCACTGTTCCTTTGCTGGCGGAGACAGATTCAGAAACGTCTCCCAGGGCGGCTTTTTCACTCGGCGTTTTCACCCACAATGCAGGCAGTGGCTGGGTTGGTTGCGCATTGAGAGGCGAGGTGGGGTCCGCTTTTTCCGGAGACAGATTTGAATGTGTCTCCTGGCATTCAGCATATGGGTTTGGAATGAGTGTGCAGAGAAGAGCACGATCTCAGCTGTTGGTTGGTCGTCAGGTGTTTGAGGTGGTTCAGCCTGCAAAGCCGCAACCATTGCAACAGAGAGGCATGGATGTGAGCATGAATATGTTGTTTTGTCATTATGCAAAAAGTATCTGAGTGTTTCCCAAAGTCAAGGCTGTTTCCCAAAGTCAAGGCGCTTTGTTATTTGACACAAGACTGTTGTCCACTAAATGGCAGTGTTCCCATTTTTGCAGGGAAAGTGTTTTCCCAATTTTTTTGAGGGGAGACACTGTCTCCCCTGACGCCGCGCCACTGAAAGAAATTGGTGCCCAAATCTGATAATTTCACTTGTTCCGTGTAAAGTTCAGTTGTGCAAAGGGTAGAACCCTATCCCACATGATAAACTAAAATTGCAAATGGCGATCAATCACAGCTCCTTCCCAGAGCAAGTCGATTTTTCTGCTCTGAAGGCAACTCTGAATTTTTCCAGACTCGAAAGATGAGATTTTGTTTGCCAAGTTTTAAAAACCAGTTTTTTTAATTGAAACAGTGATTTTCCATTGCCGCCAAAAACCTCATGGAGCACAATTCTTATAGTTTTCAACGAATATCCATTTATCTGTTCAAAGTTCGTAAATGTTGTTGTTGAACCAAATTAGATTTGTTGAAAAAGAAGCCTAAGAGTGAAAAGTAAATTAACAATTATTCTCAGGCTCTAATGAAGTTTTTCATTCTTGCCTACCTTTTTGCAGTACAGCAGTTTTGAGCCTGCGGCATGGCAGTTGGTAACTACTGATGTGTAACGTAACTTAGCTACTTTAATTTCGAAAGAGGATGGTCCAGGAATCTTTGATTTTCTTCCCACTGAAGATTTGATGATACTGAATATCCTCAGTGAAATTCAGCATGTTCGTTTCGCATTGACACATTTCTTTCCTTGCATTTTCTCTTGTTGGATCAATCATTCCCACAGTAAATTGTATGAATAGCAAGGCACCTAAATATTCTGCATTTCTGGAGTTCTTGCTCTTGCAACACGGGTGATAATGTAGGTACTTGGTGCCTTCAGAAAGTTCAGCCGTAAATTTGTCGAGAATTACTTGAATGGTCAGCCAATCCTCTCATGTTGTGGTAATTTGTTCCTTTTTCCAAAAAATGCAAAAAATTGCAATCTGGGGGCTGGAACTTTTATAAAACTCCTTAGAAACTAGGTGAATCATGATAATATGGACAAAAGCCACCATAGTTTTCTGGACCCTCAAAATTACATGCAGAAGATGCAGGATGACCGAAACCACTCATTTTCATTGTGTAGCACAGGGCATGGTGGGGCTAGAGGCATTGTGAGAGAAGCTTCATCCGAGGAATGATCAGATATCATTGTGTGAACAAAAAGTGGGAGGATGGGGCTCTTGAGAAAAAATTTTCTGAAGTACTCTTCCTCCGTTTCCTCAATACTTACATCCAGCAACCGGTTCAGGTGGACCTGTTTGTATTTTTTTTACTCGGATACAGACAAAAATGCTAAATTTCCACTCTGAATCCAACCGGTCTTGGATCAGTTGTTGGATCCCTGGAAAAATCACAGAGTTGCCTTCGCATCTGAGTCCGTAACTTCTAAAGTATATGGAATTTCAAAAAATGTGTCGACAATATGGAATTTCAGAAATGTTTTGCACCACTAGAACAGCAGTTTTTTATGCTAAAATCACCAAAAACCTGAAATAAAGACATTGTTGACAATCTGAAGACCCCACCCTTAAAATTAAGCCAAATTGAAAGGTTGACTTAAAATTAAGCCAAATTGAAAAGTTGACAAGTGTTCAGAGGATAATATGGAAATTTAAAATTTTTTGCTACTAACCCAAATTGTGAACACTTATTGAAGCACGTGCACCACGAATGGTTTTTTCAAGCATTTACCATTTTTGGTGAGATGAGCGAGCCTTTCATCCACTCGTACATGAAGCGGACACACGACCAGTTTCGCCTTCACACGGAGGGCTTCTTCAGGTGCAGATAAAAACAAAAAGGCGACCACATGATGAAGATGAAACAGACTAAAATGGGGGCTGGAGGAGAAGGCACCATTTGGCTGCCTTTCACCTGCCAATGGTGCCTTCTCCTCCAGCACCCATTTTAGCTTGTTTTATCTTCATCATGTGATCGTCTTTCTGTTTTTATCTGCACCTGAATAAGCCCTCCGTGTGAAGGCGAAACTGGTCGTGTGTCCGCTTCATATACGAATGGATGAAAGGCTCGCTCATCTCACCAAAAATGATAAATGCTGGTTTTATGGGCATATTTGGGCACTATGTGATTGCATCTTGTAGGTTGTACAAAAGATTGACCAATGGAGTTGTGCCTTTGTCACTTCTGTTGCGCAAGAACAATGTAAAATCACTTCACTCATTGTTTTTGGTGCTCCATCAGTGATTTCCATTGTTCTTGCACAACAGAAGTGACAAAGGCACAACTCCTTGGACAACCCTTTCGCCTTCTGCAAGTTTCAAGCTCATTGGGTTGTTCAGATGTGGCAAATTTTGTTGCGATTCTATAAATGTGGTCTACACATAATGCATCAAATTTGACATAATGATGTCTAAGATGCCTAAGAACCTAAACTGGCCGTGCAATAATTTATTATTTTCTGGCTCCTTATTTTTCCATTCACAAGAAATGACAGTTTGTACATTCACGAGTGATGAATTTCCCACTGACGGATCGTGCCCCAAACCAAAGCACATTGCCATTTCATTATGGTAATTATTCTAGTTCGATTTTTAATTTTGTTAAAAAAGATTTTTTTTTTATTTTTTAAGTACAAGCTAGAAAAAATTGACATACATTTCTTGAAGAATGATTTACTTTACGCAGTGTGTCCTGAGAGTCGCCACAACTTATTTTCATTGTATGCAGCTTGCCGTTTCCTGGGGAAATTGCTTTTGGCTATTGATGATCAATTTGAGTGTTTCCGAAGGGGAAGCAAAACTGCAATCTTCCGAGAAATCGCAGGTAAACTTCATATGATATGCTGGGATACACATTCCACAAAATTCTGAGAACATTTTCCTGGGAAGAAAAATGGTTCTGGGAAGAAAACGGAAGAAAGTTGTAACATGCAGCATCAGGAAGAACGAGACACTGCCTACGAGGGTTGGGTTGATGTTGTCTGTGGATGTTATTAAGGAAAACTCCAGTCTGTGGATCCATGCGCATGCAACCCTGTGGTTTCAGTTGTTGCCAAGTTAGAACAATCATCAAAGAGGTGGTCATCAAAGAGGGAGATGATCCATTCCAGACAGGTGGGTCCCCCCATACACCCGACATTCATTGCCTCCTCACCCTTTGATCATACTTTGTCGATGCACATCAAGATCTCCACTGGGTCTTCCCAGTGGTTGAGGAATCATAATGACCCTCTGCAAATTGGAAAAGAATCTGTAGCAATTGCAAATTTCACCGATTTTGCCGATTTGCCACCGGTATGCATAAAATTTACCGATTTGCGGCCGGTATCCTTCATTTAAAATTTAGCAACTATTTGGACCTGAACGGGAGAGCGGCTATCTTTGTAGTTGGGAATCGGTTAAGTTTACAGAGGCAGTGCCTGGAAAGGCTGTGGGGTGGTTCTTTTAAGACATACACGTACCCTTCACATAATCATAGGATGGTTCTTTTAGGACACCCTGTAATCTTGTTTTATTATTCCCTGTAAATTAATTTTTTTTACTGTTCTTATCCTTCCATTTCCTCTTTCATGGACTGTAGTTTTTTCAGCTTTTTGTTTTGTGTTAGACGTGAAACTTTTATAATTGTATTGAACCAGTCATGTAAAAACTAAAGATGTTGTTTTGACTTCATTGTGCCATCGTTCTTCTTGGGAGGTTCAACTGTCAATTTGCAAGGCAAAAACGTACGTTTAGTCCAAAAACATAAGCTTCCTTTTCTCCATTTTCATGATCACTCGAGTGTCATTCTTCCATGGTAATTTTATTGGATTTCCAGGAGCATGCAAGATCCAAAAAGGTCAGCATTACCGTTTGGCAAATACTGTAGATGCCAAAAAAATCAGTTAATGCTCTAAAAATTCACATCGCGATTTTTCAAGGCATGATGAAGCAGAGGTGCGGTAAGGGGGGGGTTGAGGGGACCTAGCTTGCTAGGGGTTCCTCAGCCGGCTTCTAGCACCGATGCGTCGCCTGACGGCTGTGTGGTGTGAACTTGAACTTGATGAAGCAGAGGTGCGGTTGTGTCCCCTCCAACACATGTTCTGTAGTGCCAAAGAAAGTAAAAGTCTCTTGCGAACAATTAATTACCCAGGCGAGTTCAGGCTTAGGTATAAATCCTGCTCTAGAGAAGATTTTGCCCTGAATGAGACTGTTTTCAAAAGCAGCATGGCAAGGCAATAATTAAACCACGGATCAAGTTCTTCCTCAACTTGTAAGCTTCCAATGGTTAGACTAAAAATCGCGAAAAAAAAGGACAGATAAAAAAATGAAATCAGTTCATTTGCTTGTTTGGCACTAGTGTATTGCATGCAGATTTCATTTTTTTTCATCGTTTGCCTGGTGTCGCTGCATTTTTGCAAGATCAAACTTGCCTGTTAATTGTGTGCAAATTTTGGAATGCTTATTTTACTAATGATCAATGACAGTTCACATTTGTGCTGGTTCTAAGAAATAATAATTGAGAGTCTGAGCATGAGTTTGATAAGTTGCAATAAGCATGAGAATAAGGCAGCTGCGATTTTCACTGATCATAGTCAAGCAAAGATGGTCCATAGAGAACAATGTTTGTGTTATTCCAGCAGTACTCAAAGATACGCGTGTGGATTCCCTGACCTGGGACTACACTTCCAAAGTCTCTGCCATTGCAATGGAAACGACGAAGGTGCATCTTGTTACTATCCATGTTACCGAATTCTGGAAGACTTGGCATCCTCTGCTCTGAAAAATTACAATAACGAACTGATTTGAATCTTTCTTCACTTTTTTGAGTGTGGCACTTTTTGTGTTCCAACTCGTTTGTGTGACTTGCTTGCAAAGCATTGAATAATGACTGGTAGGCCTGATCCAAAAGTTACTAGCTTTGAACTTTGCTCTTTGAATCTCTTCTTGAATTCTGCCCACTTCAAAAATGGTGAAACGCTTCATCATTCAGTTTTTCGAGAAATCGGCTGTGCAAATTATTTTATTGTGAAATTACTGGGCAGTACCAATTCTTCATTATTTGGTTTCATGTCACTCGATCAGTGGCGTGGAGAGGGGAGCACCTGGGAACGTGCCCCTCCTTTTTGTCTCATAAAATGCACTTGTCAAAAAGGCAACAAGTGCCCTTTTTGATAACGTCTAAAAAGAGAACCTACTCGTACACCAATCAACTTCTTGGCAAAAAATTAACGCAAAATGTCTTTTGGCACATTCTGGAGAAGCTGCAATTTCTGAAAAAGCACTTCATTTCGTTTCATTCATTGTCTGATTGTGAAGTTGGGCTAATATGAAGCATTTTGTGAATAATTCGGGTATACGTTCGGAACATGTTGATATGGGTTTGTCGGATTTTTATGTTCCATTGATTGATAAGTATTTATAACAATTATTTTTAATTAGGTATGACAAAATGTGCAAACATCCAAGTGTCCCAGCACCTGTTTTTCGAGGATCTGTCACATTATTGTGCTGTTGTTCGTTTCACTGAATAAAAGAACTCACTTCAATGTGACCAAAAGTGCTTGCGTTTTGAAAATTGCAAAGTAGCTGATTAGAAAACAAACTGACTTTGTTTGGTGTGGAGTGTTCTTATTCCAGCATTCCAAGACCGGTGGTCCAAACAAGAACGTGGGTCGATAATGAATTTTGCAAGTTGGCCCAGTGCTTCATTCAGATCTTTCCCAGAATATGCCACCAAAATTCAGGCTATATCAAAAAGTAAGAGGGTCAGTGCATTTACAGCTACCTTCTAATGGATCCAGTAATCCTGAAGTGCTGCAGGGTGTTTTAATGACCATCAGTGGGTCTTCACTGCCACAAACGGAACAAAATATTGATGGTGGAAGAAATTGGTTCCAAAAAGTGAGAGGGGATTTTCAAGCTTGCCACCAGTTTGACCTGTTTCAGCAATTCTGCATGATTACAGGAGACTCGGGACACTTTGGGCCAAATGTGTTTTGAGTAAACTGTCAAAAAAGCATAGAGGACAAATGCAAATGAAGAAGTTCGTGCACAAAAAATGTGTGAATTTACTGATAAAAAGAGAATTGACAGTGTTGAAGCTAGATTTTGATAGGAATAATGTCCCCGTGAACAAGAGTTGTGCGGGGCCACTAAAATTACTCATAAAATTCTGTGAATTGTGAATGATACCCAGTCAGTGTCCCGTTGTGGAGAAGGTCCCATTTTTATGGAATGGAAATGATTACATTTTGTAATTCGCATGTCCCCAACAAAGATATGAGCGAGCTGTTAAATTTTGCAATAAAAGGCAGCGGGTGGGCCGGCACCCATCCCGTGGACTTAAACTTGAGCTATGGAGCAGGCCAAAAATACACCATTTCATTTCACCTGTGACTGCACCTTTGAAGAATACCGGGTCTCACAAAAGTCCCAATCCACTCCTGTGTCAGGGTCTCTTACAAGTCCCATGAAAACCTGCCTCTGGGTCTTTCAGAAGTCCCAGGAAAACTCCTTCCTTTACCGAGACAATGGTTTTCCCGGGATTTTCAAAGGACCTTGAGGCAAGGGTAGTCCCGGGACTTTTGAACAACCAGTCCAAGAATGGAAAAATGCCAAACTATTGACATGTGCTGCAAGAGTTGTTCAATGGAGAAAAAGAAACGGAATATCGGTTTTCCCATTTTTTAACGAATGGGAGAGATGACGAGACCAGAAGATCATGGTACCATACCATCTTGATGTAGCAATTTGGTGGCAGCCTGCAGGAGGTGTCAGATAGACTGGTCGGTTTTGCACGCTGATGAGGAGACTTTGGCTTTTTTTTGCCCACTCATCCCAAATCCAAAAATTCACCTCGGCACCGCACGGTGTGCAGCTTTTAAAATAATGAATTATTTTGTTTTGCCATTTTCCTGTGCCCATAGAAGGTCGCTGTGAATCTCGAGCCAAGCATGTGTGCAGCATTTCGCAAATCTGAAGAGATAATGCTGCCAATCTCACATATTTTTCAATTTCAAAGAGCATTTTCACTGCTCATTTATTTCGCCTTGTTTTTCCCTTTTTGCTTTTTTGCATTTCAATTGTCACGGAATCTTTTTAAGTCTTTATTTTTGGCGCGGAGCCCTTTTGGGTGTGGGGCCCACCCATGCCACGGGCCCTGCGGCCCCAGAAGCACGCCACTGTTTTGGATGAATGAAGGTGCGCTCCACTGCAGAGTTTTTCCAAATCAATTCCTACTAAATGTGTGCATCTTCGACATGGATTTCAATGGTAGTTGGATTAGAGCACGTTGGCCTCTTTCCTAAACATCACAAAATCACATTATGACCAGTTTGAGACATAGCTCAGTAGAGTCTTCTCAAAATGAATCCACATGACTACCAGATTTTGAGGGCCATGGTCGTTGATGACGGTCCTGTCGTCATTATAAAGCCAGAAAATGGAGATATCGTGAAGAAGAAAATTGTTCATTCATCTCCAACGCACATCTGACCATGCTTTGTGCCACTTTTTCCAAAAATTAAAAAGAAAAAAAAAACAGGCAGGAATGCATTTCTGTTTCATGGATGAATATTCGCTTGATCAGACGAATTTGGGAAAATATGCGAGTGTTTCGATCAAATGCAGTGCAATAAATAAACAAAGAAAGCATAAATGAACTAAAAACTCACGCAGCACGAAACGTGTTTTTTGTTTTTGACCAAGCTTCTTCGTTCTTTTGGGGCCCAGCAGACCAATTTTGCCATCTCTGTGTATGGTGGTTGGCTACTGCTAGACAAGGAGAATTTGGTCCTTTTGGACAGTGGCTGTAATTCGGTTATTCACAAAGAACAGAAAACATCAGTGGTTAGGTTTTTGACAGGCCGTGGAGAAAAGGGGGCCGACATCCATCCGCCACTGATCGAAGTTTGAGGTGAGGGACGATACCTGACCTGCAGCAGGGGGTTTCAAGTGGGTTCATTTGTCAAAATCAGCGAATTCTGAGGATAAAGTTTGATTTGAGAGCGATGGCTGTAAATTTGCAAGGATTTTGCAGAATAATGCTTTTTTATTTTTGGCAGCACACTATTAGATCTCCTTTTCAATTTTTAGGGACAACTTGCAAATTTCATTAACTGACCTTTAAACTTGGCTACTGTGCACAAGTCACGTCCAAAGAAGTCGCTTGGAAGTTGCTGCATTGTTCAATTGCATTTCATCACATTTTGTTGAATGTTCAGCCTTTTACTTCTCATAGTTTTCTTGCAGCAGGTAAACAAATTAGCAGCGAAAATAGCCCAAAGTTTTTGAAGTGAGATCTATTTGCAACAAGCAAAATGGACATGTCAAATCTTCTCAAAATTTCATGGAAATCCGGCTAATGAAGCTGGAATTTTAATTTGTGCTCCTGTTCAGTGACAATCAGCAGTTCAAGCCAATGCGTGGCAAACCTTTTCTTTTTGCCAGTCATTTTTCTTAAAAATATGGCCATAAACGTTTTTCTAATTATAAATCAAAATTCCAGCTTTATCAGCCAGATTTTCACACTTTTTACATAAGTAAACCAATTTTCACCTTTCTGGCATGCAGAGTTCCTGAGATCTAACTTCAAAAAATTTGGCGATTGCTGGAAAATGCAAAAGCGAGAAAACCTCTATTAAGTTCTGCATAAAATAAATACAAATTCACATTTTCGTTTTTCAGTGGTCATAACTTCATTTTGGCAGGCAGGATAACGGTGAATATTTGCATGCCTATGTAAAAAGTAAAAAAAAGTGGAGAATCAGCCGGTAATCTCGGAAAACCACTTATTGCCTAGTTTGGCAGGTATTGGGTAAAAAATAATGCGAAAAAAAAAACTATTCAGTACTGGGAGTTAATTATTTGCGAAACGGCACTCTGTTAATGTAATGCTGCTCAAAAAGTAATTGAGATAGAGACAAACGGTTTGAAAATTCCGAAAGATGAGGATTTCAGCCTTTTAGGAACAAAAAAAAAACAATCGATTTTTTTTCTTTTGAAAAAAAAAACAACTTTAGGGTACCCCCCACTCTTGATCATGTGTAAAATCCTGATGACAAAATTAGCATTGAAATGAAAATTAGCATACTGGACTATTTGGGGCGACAGAATGATGCTTCTTGGGGCAACTCTTCCTATGAACCAAGTGACAATTGACAACTAACCAAGTGACAAGTTGCAACGAATGAGAAACAACACAAAAAATAAAATGACTTCACCCCAGCAGTTTTCTTGATGACCGTTCATGATGTAATGGAGACAGAAAAGATTATCTTTGCAATAATTTGTGTGCTGAGTGTCAGTTTTCATTTTTGCCCCTCCCAGATAATTCATTCAGGTGTTCCTTCCCCTTGCGATGCATAGGTTGCCACCTATGCTATGCCTGAAACCAGCCCTGATACATTCACAGAAGTGTTTCTTGTTTTGCAACTGTGCCACGGATAATTGCAAACAAGGAACACAAGGTTGCCAAGGCAATGGGCGACTTTCAAAATTTACTGACTGGCCCACGTCGACTTGTTTCAAGGATAACAGCTCTGTTTTGTGGTCACACAATTTTCACCGCTTGGACAGGCTAAAATATCTCGTACCTTCATGTAAATGTAGAATTTGCAAGCCACACTCCACACTAAAACATTTGCAATGCCGAAAGTCGAAATTTCGGACCAAAATGGCTCTTAAATAAGTAACTGTTTCGAACGTATTTTCTCGGCATTCCAACCTGGTGTACCTCCACCGGTTGCCCCTTGTGCGGGGTCGAAGTGCCCATTTCATCTTGCATGAGGTTGGAGCCCATTTCACCTCTTGCCTGAGCCAAGGGCACCCCCTTCCAAAAATATTCCAGTGCATGCCCCTGTCCCAATCCATTCAATGAAATTTCCACAAGGAACAGACAAACATCGGTGTGAGAAATGGTTTTAATCAAGGAAATACCAGCATTCCATTAAAAATATAAAACGGAACAATAGACAAATCTCTCGAATATCTACAGATTTACAAAATGAGAGCATGTTAAATACAAATAAAATCCCAAGAAGAAAATATGGTAAAAACTGTCCCAAAAATTGTGGCATGCTGTTTTTTTCTCAAGGATTGCATCAATGATTGTAGAAGATTGGCGAGGATAGGAATAACTGACTGACTATCAGATGGGTTCCTGCACTTTTATGATGCTTTAAGCAAAACGTTGCACAGTGGTTTGTGTGTCAAGCTGCATGCAACAAAAATTCGCAAAGCCGTCTGTTTTTTCCATTTTATGGGTCTTTCGTAATCATTCCCGGCTGGAATTTGCTGCTGATTCATGTGGGCACTGTTTGTGAATGCACTTTTCTTTGGCTTGGCCGGACAACTCTTGCTGAATTCTCTTCTAAAAAGGTCCACAAGGACACCAATCTCCATTCTATTATTTTAAAATATTATGAAACTGTCTTTGGGTTATTATTTGCTCCAATGATTATTGTCTGAGCCTGGATGTTCAAAATTTATTTTCGAAGTTGCAGATTTTTTTCAACAAAATTCTTCTGGCTTCAACAAATGAATTCAGACGACCAAACAAAACTCAATGAATGATTGACTGTAAACAAAATTGCATAAAAAACAATCCTCAGCCAAAAGTAATCTTAGTTTATGAATTCCAACCATTGAATGGTTGGCATGGCGCTCTTACTTTTTGAGTACCTAAATATTTTGGGGCCTGTGCTACTGTGGGACTGGTGAAGTCATTCCTTCTTCGAAAAAGTTAGCAGCACCACACCAGCCAAATCCCACTCTTCTTCTGTCCTAGTTTCAACCAGGCTCCCTTTGATCATTTTCAAATTCAATCACAGCAGATCAGCTTGGAAGTTTGGCAATGCTATCTGCTGCAACAGATGGGAGTAGCAGTTGAAATTGGGAAAGAGGATGGACAAATTCCAGGGTCGATTACAATAATTGTGCGTCGAGAAAGATCACCAAAACATTTACTATGGCGAACCTCAACTACTTCAATCTTGCCCATGTTCAGGAAATGTACAATACAACATGCTCCATTTTCTGAAGCAACTTCTCAAGTGACCTCAACGATGGAGCTGAAAAACGAACCCTTCCGAGATGAAATGTAGGTGTAAGAACATAGTGGCAGTTGAATGAAATAAATTATGAGCTTAGTTTCACGCTGTTCATGTGATGATTGTAGAACAATAGTTGATAATTACTAAAATAAATAATTGAACAATGCCAGACTGAATGATGACTGGATTGGATTGGGTGACCGAGACTCATAACAAAATATCAGCATTTGTGATTTGATGCATTCGCGTCAAGTCGCAAGAAAGCACACCGTTGTGAAATGCACGTGCCCAACATCAAATATCAGACATTGCTGAAAAACAAAAGCAAAATTTCCAATGCAATACCTCGGAGTAGCTTTGTTATCGGGCAACAATTCCTTGTTGAAGAAATACCGTCATTAAATTTACCATGTTGAATTAGAATTAGATGCACCTTGTCCGTTCGTAGAAGATTTTGGAACACAACACTCGGGTGTAAATTCCAAAAAGATTGATGGGAGAGATGAGATGAGTAATGGACGAATTGGTGAACTGAAGAATGTGGTGGAGAAAAACGGATGAAAAATGTTAAAAACAAAATCAGATATGGCACTGGAGAATGTTGAAGTAGGACACCTTTGTTTTAACCTTTTCATCCAGTTTTAAGGGGGGCTTACCCCTACCGGGTGAACGTTTTTGGTTTTCAACCGATTTGGTTCAAATTTTGTATACCTACACTTTAGACATACAAAAGACAATCTCTGTGCAAAATTTGGTAACCCTAGGCCACAGGGTTCCAAAGTTATGAGCTCACAAGGATGAAAGGCAAGCGCTTGGCAAGAAACAGTCCAGTGTCATCATTATTCATGTGCCGAAGTTCATATTTTGCTCAATCGAGTAAAACATCATCTCAAAGGTGCTGATAGAGCCGGATTTTCAACATTCCATCTGCCTTTCCTGATACGAAGGCATTGCCGAACTGCTTTCACTAATACCCGGCACATTTCAGGTAAACATTCCAATAATTGGTACATTGGCTCAAAAATGAAAATCGGGCTCTGTCAGCACCTCCAGCATGGTTTTTTACATCAGAGTGCAAAATTTGATCTTTCTAGCTCAAAAATGTAAATGCTGCATCAATTCTGCTTACACGGGACAACAAAAAATCCATTTGAGGTAAACGACATTTGTTAGTGAGAAACAATTTTCCAAGTGATTGAAAATCCCCAATCGTTTAACGTACAGTGCTCATGCCTCGGTCCATACCTTTTGAACCAGATGAGATAACAAAGAATGGTTTTCATCGTTGGATTCAGGAAATGTGCAAGCAGAAAACAATGCCAAAACCCAGATTCAGCAAAAATTACAATTTTTTTCAAATACAGGGGTAGGTCCCCTTTAAGTCCCACCACAAAAACCTATATCGGCCGTTTGTGCACCGATTGCAAAGATTTTTGGCACACATTGAGGTCTTATGGAAGGAGTAACCATGCAAAATTTCATCACTCTAGCTCACCCGGTTCCGAAGTCATTGACCTTTGACCCCAGCTGTGCGGACCGCTACAGCGTCTAAATTTCCGGTATGGGTCACTGTTATTTTGTTGTTCTAGGAGTCGATTCCTACTGAAAAAGGTGTGCCAAAGTGCATGACAGACTCGGATTTTGTGATTTCAGGCCCCTTGCGGTAGTTTTCTGCCTTATTTCTTTAAAGCGGCAAACGTTTGTTAGGCAATTCTCATTTGCATGGTCGAAACACTAACTCGGAGTCAAAAAACAAAAAATCCAAGTCTGTCATGGCCTTCAGCATGATTTTTTCAGCCAGTGTGCCAAATTTCACCTTTGTTAGAAAGGTGAAATTTGGCACACTGGCTGAAAAAATCATGCTGAAGGCCATGACAGACTTGTATTTTTTGTTTTTTGACTCCGAGTTAGTGTCCTCACGTAGCCTGAGAAAAACCATTTTGAACATGAAAAAAGCTTCCGAAAATGAAAGCGGAGAAAAATGCAAAATAAATTACATAATTGCACAAGTTGACCACTTCTGCAGCAACTTTGCATGCATTTTGAACAATGAAGGAGGCACATAACTTGGGTTCTGACTTAATTTTTGGATTCTACTCACCTGAATTAACAAAAGGCACAACAAAAAGAAAAAACCACATTTTTTGTCAAAACCACCCTACGACCCCCCTTAACTCCACCACATTCTTCAGTTCATCAATTCGTCCATTACTAATCTCTGCCATCGATCTTTTTGATATTTACACTGAAGAAGCACCCCATGAGGGTGCGAAACTGTTGTGTTCCAATCACTTTCTATGAACGAACGAGGCGCATCTAATTCAACATGGTAAATTTAATTCAAACCGTTCGTGGTGCTCGAGCTTCAATACTCACTGTCATCATGCAATACCTTTATGGAATAAATATTGAGCACTCTAGAAGGAAGAGTGAAAACTTGGAGAGTTGTTTTCACTTAATATTGCTCTTAGAGGAGTGACTTGAGTTTGACGATTTCCTCTTCCCATTTGATTGAATATTGTCTCTCTCATTGCAATTTTGCAATTGCAATTTGGCTCATTGCGAGACCATCACGGTGCTCAGCTGATAAACCCAGCCAACACAAGTGCACACCTCCCTTACCCTGTTCAATTGAAGTACATGAAGACCTGTCGCCATCCAACTCAACTCTGAGCAGTCAGTTCTAGAACAGGACCACAATTTGCTTCCGCAGTGTGAGCCAGATTCAATGAATGTGGAAAAGAAATCGTCAATCTTGCCTGGCAAGAGCAATCTTAATCTTAAGGAATCATATATCATGCAAACAAGATTTTCAACATGCATCAGATTTTCCAACATCCACGGTGAAAAATACCATCTGTTGATTTAAACCAATTTCCTTGAATTTCGACACACTTGCTGGACTCATTGAAATGAGCCTTCATGCAATGTTTCACTGCTGTATCTCCCATATTTCAGGACTTATTGCAGATTTCATTAAACAATTGAGATTAGTGCAACTTCAGATCAAAAGTTGCAAGAGATCGTAAAACGTTTCGAGTACAGACTTTTTCCATTTTGGTCCTTATCATGTCCAAAGTGGAGTGACAGAGCCAGCTTTTGCATTTTCGATCTAATTCATGTATTTCTCCTCCATTTCAGTGCTTCCACTGCAACTGGGGGCATTTACATACCCACCACTGCAACTGCGGGCAAATCAAAATTCTGGCTCTGTCACTCCATACAGGACACGTTTTTTTACATCATTGTTCCAACTTTTACTTTCCAATGATAATCTTAGTGCTGAGAAAAATTAAGCGAAAGTTCAAAAATGTGAAAGCAGTGAAAATGCACCTTGAATTTTGTGGATTTTTGAAGGGAATGAAAAATATGCCGTCACAAAAAAAAACCATGCGGGAATCGCGATTGCTCCTCAACCAATAAAGCCACAAGATCACAATAGACAATAACATCATTAGAATCAGTATAAAACGGGAAATTTGGTGACATCAAAAAGAATAGGAAAGGCAAAAAATCACATATTCTTCACTTCACCTGCCCCCTCCTCCCCCAAAAGGCTTTCCTCTTTCCCAATTGTTGTGGGACGAGTAGGAAAAATTCAAAATTATTCTTGAATTTAAGCCTATAAAAGTTGGGGGAAATGGGTCGTGGCTGAAGATAGCCTGATGGTACATGCTTGGCTCCTTTCTCCCATGCAGCACATTCTCCCCTTCTCTATAACCGCAACATTGAACAAGAAAATTACTGACCACTTGCACAAAATTGCCCCGCAGTTCTTGATCTGAATCAAGACATAAATGTTGGTCACAATAACAGAATCTACGAATACATGTTGCATCTGGAGAGAAAGATGTACAAAAATGAAAAATTACTAACATCATTGTGTGCTTCTCCTGGCTGGTGTGTTCGTAATACTGGCTAGAAGCGGTTGTCACACCTGCTGTACAACTCGCCTCTGCTCGCTGCCACCTGGTTGTTCAACTGGGGCTTGAACTGCCTCTGCTGACTGCTTCCTCCCAGAGGCAGCCTGCTGCTGTTTGTCAGCATGACTGAGCACAGCTTGCTGTGGTAACGGAGCTGCATTGTTTGTCTGCTGCACCACTGGAACGGCATTGTTCACTTGGGGCTGCGCTGCTGAAGCAGCTGGCACCGGTACACCATGGTGTGGAGCCTGTGGCGGTTGAGGCACAGCTTGTATCTTCTGTTGGTGTGCCGGCAAAGCATTTACAAGTTGATCATGCTGTGGTTGACCACCCTGGTATCTCACATCATTCGGAGAGTATGCTGCAGGTGGGACCTGGTTTAGGTGTGGGTGTGTGTGTAAGAAGTTATTAATTGGCATTTCAAACATCACCACTGCCACAGTTTGCTATGACCACATTTTTCAATCTCCACTTCATTTCTAACTACTGAAGCAACTTAGCTAAATAATTCCATTTTTTGAGTTGGTTCAAAAGACCGAATTGGCTTCACAACAAAATAATTCACAATGTTGGTGATTATCTCTTCATCAGAAGGCTTTTCACGTACATAAAGTGAAAAAAAAAACAGCATCTGAAGTTCCACCAGGTGGTTTCTCATTAAAGTCTTCCCATGATCTCTTTTTACATAACTTCTATGAACGGATTTAACTGAAATATAGATGGCTTAGCCCGTCCTGTTCATCATCTCTGCAATTCGAAAGAAACTAGTTTCAAGTTGTCAACTTCTGTAGACATTCATGAATTGTTGCAAAAAGCGGTCAAGTAAGGAATTCACTGGTCCTCCCGTTTCCATCTATGCAATTAAAATTGAACTTTTCCAGTTTTGCTCATTGAACATCTACAGCTGCAACATTTTCGTTTTCCAATTAATTTCTTCACATTCTATTGCATAACATTTTAATACCAAACCTGATAAGCAGGGTTGTGTTGAGGTGGAACATCATATGCCTGCCCTTGTGAGTGGAGTGGGACAAATTGTTGATGGCCCTGTTGCATTGGGACTTGATGATGCTCACCACCAATTGCACCTTCAGCGTAATGCTCGGGTGGTATCTACCAAACAAGAAAAAAAAAATCCAAAGTGAATTTCAGCTGGGGCAAAATTTCCGATCTCAAACCAAATTAATCAAAATACAGATTCTGGTTACTATCACAATCATCAATAAATCATACACATTACTCACATACAATTCTTGCAAAAGTTTCTCGAAACCTTCACAAATACCAACCCCTTTGCAATCTTGGCAATTAAAGATTGGTATTTTTGAAGTTTCAATTCATGTATTTTTCAATACATGTACGAATATTTTATTGAGTGCAAACAGCCAAGTGACGACCACCCACCTCTTTCAATTGAAGCATGGGCCTACTTGTCATTTTATTGTGCCCCACCGCAAAACAAGAAATGCACTGTGACAGACACCTCAACCTGTGAATAGCATCCCAGTCACCGGTATTATCGTAGCTGTCAGCTGTGATAAAGGACCGCTGGTGATTCTTCTTTCTGCTGAGCACGCTACCTGTTTGTCTGGCAGGCACAAACATCTTTCTCTTCTATCTATCTATTTTGTTACCGAATCTACATAAATCACGATGACAAAAAGCAAGCACATAGAAAACTGGGGAGCAGATAAAAATCAGATAAAGCAGACAAAAAATTGAATGACAATGCAATGAGTTTTTCACCAAAATCTCGAGGGTTTTGTAGGCACTTGAAATCTAAGTTTTTACAAGAAAACGTGAATCTATTTTCCATTGGTGCTTCGTATAATTTGGCTTTCCCACTGTTTACTCTGCTTGGTCATTTTGGTCATTCTTGGACCAGGAAAACTCAAACTCAAAAGATATCTTATGCATGACAACAACAAAGTCAGATGGGAGAGCAAAAATGCAGCATTGTGCGAGCTCAAAAAAATACGAAAACCAACAATTCCCTGCTGAATCATCTGTTGAATTTCATGCTGCCTTTGCCGCTCATATGCTTCGTATTCCTCCTGCGTGTAGGCAGGCTTCTCATCGAGACCCTGCCATCCCTCATCCTGCTGAAATTCCTGTTTCTTGGTTTGTTCCAGGAACTCTTCGTAACTGGAAAAGAAAAAAGACCCGAACGAAAATAAACAGGATGGGACGAATCAGAAATCCATTCCCAATGTTTTGAACACCACCTACTCAAACTGGTGAGTGATAACACTAACAGCATGCAGAGTGTAGTAGAAAGAAGCATTCTCATTTGAACGTTCTTTTAATTTTTTTTATCATTCCAAAATAAGTTTACATGCATGATGTGTGCCTTCCTCAGTTAATCATTTTTGGATTGCCCTAAGGCCACCTCATATGGTATCTTTCACCAATCAATGTGTGGAAAAATGTCATCCAACATGTCAAAATTCCCAAAGTTATTCACTCTTTCAAGTCCAGCTAGCCTTCACTAGAGGCACCAATTAGCTCATGCCACATGCTCACACTAATTAGCTCATACCACATGCTTTGAATTACATTTTTAGCTATGGAGAACAACAAAATCTGCAGTGAGGTCCAAAGCACAAAATACAGGAACATTGATATAAAATTTATTACCTGCCAAATACAGGAATAAAAATACTGCCACAGATATTTCTCACATGGTGGGTTGTTTGATCTTTGTCAAGTTTTGTGGAAAAATCACAAGAAACCGGTATTATCAGAGGCTTTTCCTGCTCAGAATTGGTTCAAGATACCTAACGAACAGTTTTCGTGTTGCATTATCAGCAATTCCGACTTTTCAAATGTTGAAGATGCACGGCCAGTATCCATTGGTGAAGTTGCCAATCAAGTTATTGATGAAAGTTAATGGGCATCACAACCAGCAACTGCAGCATGGCCTTCAGTGTAGAAAAAAATGTGTCTTCAGACAACAAACCTAATAAGCTTGTCCCGATTCGTATCACTTTCATTGAAGACATGCTCCCTCATCCTTTCCATATCCTCCTCGCGTTCCTGTCAACAACAAAAAAGTTGGCAAATGCATTTATTTCGGCAGAAAGGTACCTACCTAATTTTAGTTATACATCTGCATAGAAGTACAAAATGGAAAGAGAAACTAGCAGCCTCATCAAAATGTTTCAAAATTGCAATCCAGCACAACAAGCGCAATCATGTCAAACCCTACAATTTATTCGATCACTAGAAGTAGTGTGTTCCTGTGAATGCAAAACTGTCATGTCCGATCCATCTCCCACTGCGAATGGGTAGGATCTGCAATCTGCAGCTATTTCAACATGGCAAGCACAGTCACATGCACTGCGATGCTCTCAAGTGTTGAAGACGGAAACACAATGATCCAGTAACAATTATTGCTGTAACTATGCGTTAAAATCCAATTTGCATTCAAGGATCATGCAGGTTGAGAGACCGCTCACCCTCATATCATCTTCCGGAGCATTGGGATCATACATCTTGTTCAATTCCTTCTTGAATAGAACCTTCAATTCTGTCTCATCCCAGACACCATTTCCATCCAAATCTGTAAAGACAGTGAAACAACAGAAGTACAATCACTTGTAAGGATAATTTTTGGCAAAAGTTACAGTGAGTATTCCTGTTCCTGCAGTCACATGCAGTTACGCTGTGTAAGTCGCTGTGCCGATTGTGGGCCATTTTCCCACATGCCATTACGTACCAACAGGTTTCAGAAGAAGTGTGTGAACTCAGTGCAAACTCTATCTTGAAATCATATTTTGAGAGTGGCACAAAGTGAGAAAAGGCCAGCTTAATTAATTTCTTGGGATAAAAAATGAACAGAAAAAATAAAATGGGGTAATTTCAAACAAAGCATCATTGCAGACCTGAAACAAGAGATGCCGGTATTGTAATTTTGAAGAACTTAAGAATGGGTGGTGCGGCATTTTTGAACAAAGTGGGAAATTTTAATCTGCAGGTACCAGAATCAAGGAAACATTATATTTTTCAACAACGTCGCACAGGGATGGGCAAGGTTTTCCTTCGGGTGGGGCCGATGATTGCTGAAAACTCCTGAGCTACAGCATGTGAAATTTTATTCCCATGTATTTTTTGTAGAGTGGTACGCACTCACACACCGAGAGGATGGCATAAAATTTTGAGAATTTTTAACAACATGGACAGTTTCAGACTGCAAATGAATGGAATGTGTATTTTTCAACAAAAATGTGGGATTTTTCAGAATGATATAAAAAATGAAAGATGTGGTAAAGTTCAGATTGCAAAAGAATGGGAAACGTGGTATTTTTCAACAACTATGTGAAATAATTTCAGACTGCATCAGGATGGGATGAGATGGGGTATTTTTCTTTGAAAATGTCACAACTTCCATAATGCCTTCAAACTGGAACTTTTTGACATAAAGTCGTTGCCAACGCCACATGACATGCACTGCTTGAAATACCTTGGCCATTTGGTAATTTATTAAGAAGGTGGACAAAAATGTCAATTACCATGAAGATAGAAAAAGGTCTTTGGATCAAACTCCTGGTTCATATGATCTTGCTCCTCCCAAACCTCCTCAAGCTGTGCTTTTGAGCCAGGGTGCAGGAGCTGGAAAAGGATAAGTAAATGTGCGAATTATTGTGAAATTGGCCTACTGTTATGGATAAGCTGTACCTACCTCATAGAAATTATGTCACCCCTAGCCCATTGACCATTTTTGTTCCTGGATTGCCAACACTGTACTGAACCCAACACTGTTAGGTTTTTGGGTCACAGGTTACGAGGTGACCCAAAAACCTAACTTTGCCATCCGTTGTCCGATTTTGATAATTTTTTTCCCCCGATAGAGAATTGAAAGAGAAATTTAATGCAACAAACTGCAAATCCCCAGCTCTTACACTTTTTTTGCCAAATTGGAAAAAACTCGTGAAAAGTGGTCAGTTAGCAGAATCGCATCTCCTCCTAAGCGGTTTGACTGATCAGGTTGAAATTTTACAAAGGTCCCAAACTTGATTGGGGCCACAAATGGTACCACTTTCAGAAGAATTGGGAGTCTGGCTTGTCTAGAATATGCATTTAAAACTCTTACGCTACATAATTGCAGCTAGCACTAAGGAGCAAATGTGAAAAAAACTAAAAATACTTGAGCTTGGCCAATTATGGCACCATTTTTGCCCAAAAGTCACCTGGACATGTGGTCATAATTTCATGCAAATCGGTCGAGAGGTTTAGGAGGAGTTGTCTTTTGTTGGCAGAAAAACCGAATAAATCCGTAGTTGCAAAAAGACATTTGAAAGTCGAGGTGTCAAAAAAGCACTAAAAGTCGCATCAAATATCTGGCAATGTATAAGTGGTCATCTGCTCATGTGAAAAATACCAAGAATAATAAATACCTGATAAAATGGTCATGTTTTGGGTCCCCAAACATATGGGACAACAAATGGTGCCACTTTCAGAAGGACAAGAGGTCTGGTTTGACTGGGATACAAGTTATTATCTCTTACGCTAAAACAGTTGCTGCTAGCGGTACCTT
>JASGXE010009988.1:0-17322 GCA_030068105.1 Sinentomon sp. SZTP_YWyxl
ACTGTCCCACTCAGACTCGAGCAATTGGACGTGTTCCATGACGCTCTTCTTGCTGCGCTTCAGAGTGGCCAGTTCAGTATGTGTAAATCTGAACAGGCATAAAGGGTATCCAAATTTCCAGTTGAGTTCCTGGGCCACCGAGAACGTTTTGTTTTATTTCGGCCATTTCTTGCAGTTCTTCGGTGTGAACCACGACTTCAATGTGACTTTCGCCACCTATATAGACCATGCCCAAAGAGCCGTCCAGGCCGTAAGGGGCTTTCTGTGCTTGTGTACCAGCGGTGAACAGCGCGTCGATTTCGTTTCCCTCGTAACTCGCATCATAGTGACTTCGCCATCGTCGTCTTCTTTGACTGTCTGGAACGATGTTTGATGCAGCATCATTGATACATTCATTGATTTGCTGCCGTAAACCAAAAATTGGGGCAAGACGACAGCAATGACAGCTGGGGACAACTTCCATTAACACCGAACTTGCAGGCCTTTTGTAACCACAGAAATCCGGGGCTTTGGGGGAACAAGGAAATCCAGAGGGGCCAAAAAATTGGGCTCAGAGGTTTGGGGCGTGGAAGGGCACATCGCTCCGAATGAACCATCGGTTACCTGTAAATTAGAAAACAACGAAAATTGCAATGAAGCATGGCCCACAATGAAGATCATTTGAAAATTCCAATGACCGAGCCGCAACAAAAAATCAGAAATATTATTGAATTATTATTGAAGGCATACTGCTTAGGCTTAGATTTCACCGTAGAACAGTCAAATTTTCAGGACAGATTCTGCGTATCGGGTAAAACATAAAACATTCAGTGACAAAATAACCTACGAGCCCCATTTTCAAGCAGTGTCCCCCAAAAATAATAAAAGCCCAATTTGTGGTGGTCTTGTTTTAAATCACAAAAGTATGCTGAACAAAAAATGTTCAGTGAGAAAAGTTGCTCAGACCCCCCATTTCCATGCAATAGCCACCCAAACACCGGTGAAAATAGTCTCTTTTTCATGGGAACCATGGCAACCAAGTGGGTTGCCATGGCAACCGTCGGTTTGATGATTGCGTGGAAATGGGTGGTGGAAGCACATTATTTTACTGAACCTTTTTGTTCATTGTACTTTTGGGAATCTGTCCTCGAAAAATGGCTTTTGTGTGGCTATCCACTCTTTTAATGTCTCAGTTGAAACTAGACCACCACAAATTGGGCTTTTTTGGATTTTTGGGGAGCACTGCGTGGAAATGGGGGCTCGTAGGTTATTTTGTCACTGAATATTTTATGTTTTCCATTTTTGACAGATCTGTGATGAAATCTTACCTCCCCCATGAATACCCCAAATGGGTTCATTTTGCGGGACTTTGGGGAGTTATTACATGGAAATGGGGGCCCAGCGAAAAATTTTTTACGATTAATTTCGATTTGTTTTGCCATCAGAAACATCTCCACGAATTTAGCTGAATATTTCCGCGACACCCTGTGCTTGCTTGCATGCAGCTTGGTTTTGACTTTGAACATTGCTTGATTGCCCCTTTTTAAATCGGTTTATTGATTGATTGCTTAGCTAAAACCTTACAGTGGTGATGTGGCTCCCAACGCAGCCCTGTTCTGTAAACGATTCAGCCTCGACTTTCGATGTTTTCTGCTGGCGCTGACAGTTCAGCCGTCGTCAGCTGGGCCTGAAAGAAATTTAGAATGAAATTTTATTTTTGTTATTTCTTATGCAAATCTACAAGTTTATTTCAGGTGTCCCAGGCTTTCAGCACCGCACAGAGCAAAGCCAAGTGATGGTGCGGTTTTGCACTGGCGGCGTTCGGTCTCACACTTCCATCGGGGAAGAATAATTATTATCTTTCAAGTGAAACTCGGGGGCCCTGTTCGCCCACAAAGGAGGATGACCACTGCAGGAATGGGGACAGTTGGACCACTTTGGACGGCTTTGGTACACTTTGGGGCGCTATGGGCCCTTCCGATGGGACCGTGATGTTATGGGCTGGGCCCCCCCATCTCGGCATTCACGGCCTCTGTCGCCTGGGAGGTCGTTTAAACTCTTTTCCAGTCATTTAGAAAGCACACGTCCAATTGAATAAAAATTGTGAGAATGTGTGAAACAAGAATTTAACAATACCTTGCTCAAGTTGAGCGCGAGATTCTGAGGTTGTTCGCTCATCTTACTCTGTAGATCGGCCATCTTGCTTTGTCCTGGTTTCCTCACAGGTCTGAATATGTCACAAATCGGGTAGGCTCGTGATGTCTAGGGATTCTGTAATGTTTAAAATAACGATAATAAAAAATAAAGGTTATGGCCGAAAACTTTTTATCATGAGAACAGACTGAAACTTCTTTTCTTTCTTTGATTATTTTGGTACAAATAGTTTCATTTTTCTTTCTTTCTTCCTTCCATTCTTTGTTTATTTCGGTATGGTAAACAGAGTTTTGGGTTTATCGTGTGGACCCTCGTCAAATATTTGCTCGAGAACTCTTTTAACATTTTCCCCACCTTTTGATTTGAGCGGCATGGCCCATGCAAAACGAGAAAAACAGTCGATTACCATCAAAATGTACTTGTAACCCTCATTCTGGCCTGGTAAACCATATCGCTTGGAGAGTGAAGCACGATTTAATTGGATCGGCCTTCCTCTTCAAAATATAAAAGGATGTCGAGCAAATGCAGGGCGCAGAACTGGATTGCAAATCACAAACCGAACAATGTCTCTTTACCCATAGTCCGCTAGCATTTAATGCACGCTTTCTCCTCTCACGCTCTAAATCAGGATCCATGTAGCGTGCACATTCGTTTACGTCTCGCGCAGCCTCTTTACCTTAGAGCGACGCATGCGGTTTTGAAAAATGATTCTTGAGTTTTATCCGCCAGTAAATTTGTTTTGCCGCTTTGATAATCTCACATGCACACTTTTTGGCAGCTAAAGCAACAACAGCAGCCACTGCTATACTGACCACATCGAACATCGTTCTCAGGACCGATCATCGATCGGGAGCCGACACATGTATCACGATCGGAAGCTCAGACATGACTGACCGTATTTCAGACGTGATCAGAGATCGTTGATAGTTAAGTTACTACTTTGGAACGTAAAAGATCTGCCACATATCTGACATATCAAAGATTCTTGTAACACGCTGCGAGTCCGGTGTCGTCTGCTTTAAATCGAGAACCAAATAACCGTGTGGTAGAGAAGTCGTTTCATTGAATGCCTCGGTTAAGAACTTTGGTTTCTCCTGAAACATTTGACGAGACAAGAAATTTTCTGTCTCCCGAGGATTTTTAAACGTAACGAAGTGAGAATTCGAAGTCATGTCTTGTATTTTTCTTCTGGTGAAACAAGTTCCGGGTTCTGTAAATTGCCGACATGTATCTGTGATGTGAGTATTTTGTAAATATTTTAGAGACTCTGTTGTCTGATTCGTGCATCAAATCGTCGAGAATAATCAGTTTCTCCACCGACGATTCTAACACTGACATCAGGCAGGCACACCTTGGTGGAATTCTATCTCTGTTTTTAACAGTCTCTCCTGTTTGAGATGAGTATAATTGTGTTTGCTCTCCTTGAGAGAAATTTGTGTTGGTTCTCCTCTTTGAAGAGCGTATATTTTTCCTGGCGCTCCTCTTTGAGGAGATTAACATAAACTTGTGTAGTGTGGTTGCCATTCAGAATAGCAAAATAATATTTTTGTGAAACAAACGTTAAATTTCTCTGGGTGGTTTAGTGAACTTTGAACAAAAACAGTCTTGCCGCACTGATCGGACCAGCGACGATCATGCTGAACGGATGCTGAAACATCTTTGACTAGAATTGGCTAAGTTCCACTGGTTTATATAGTTTTCCAGCAGCTTCTTCCCCATAAATTATCATCTCTTGGAAATAACCACTGTAAAATCTCCGAGTAAACTTTGAAAACAAAAACTAAAAATCTGAAAAGCAAAACTGACTAGATACCCAAAACTTGATTATCTAAACCATCGTGGAAAAAGCACTTAAATGTGATCAAGTGTCGGTATCGTAATTGTCCAGGTTACGGCATTTCGAATCCTCCACCCTATAAACCTTTTCTGTTTCGTGACTAAACTGTATTTGTTGCCATTCGTGAAATCTGTGATATGGGTACTTTGACTTCTGGGGCATTATGCAGGATCATGTCGCGTGAGTGTGAGCCTCAATACGAGTCTCTGCCAGAACGGCGAAGGGTTTGGAGTGGCAAGGTCCTCGTCCATTGAATGCTGGGGCCTGACTGGACAGGAACAACGAGGGGTGTTTTGCCCACTCGCATAAATCCATGAAGAAGCGGTGAGCCAGACCACTTGGGTTTGGAGAGGGACCCAGAACCTTTGACAGGGAGCAGACTTGGTGGGCAAGCCGGTTTCGGGGCAGGTTTCCTGGTCCCTGGAATACTTCTCACTGGTCTTTTGGGTGTTAAGCAGGCAGGCATCGAAGGTGCATCCACCGGGTTGAAGCCGACAGGCAGAACAGAGCTCCGAGCCACGCCTGGTACCCCCACGATTTGCACTTGCGGAATGACCGAACCCATGCACCGCTGCTCGACCGGCTGGATTGATTGGTTGTTCAATTGGAGAATCAGGGAAAAATTCGGTGACACAATTCAGGATAGAATCCAGGTCCTTAAATTCCTGCGGTGGCGTGTTGGGCACTCTGCCACGAAATCCATGAGGTCCAGGTTCGGACTTGCAGACGACAGTACCAACGGCTGTGTGTTGGCTGAGGCAGGTTCTGGGTTTGGAACAGCCCAGTGTGGGCAGTGTTGTCTGTGGTGAATCAAAAAGCGAAGGAAAGTGCGCCGGATCCAGCACATCTGCACACGATTCTGAAGTTTGGGTTGGCTATAGATTTAACCAATTCAGTAAAAGAATCATCGAATGTGGCAGATGGTTGCCCAAGATGAATCGCATGGTCCGGCATGATTTTCAGGAATTTTTGTGAAATTTCCCGAGATGCAGTTTTGTGAGCGCCAGCACACCTTTGTCGTACATGTTGGCGCCTGGGATAATCCCGAGAAATCGCCGATTGGCTGATAAAGCCGTATTCCTGGATGTCGTCGGCCGATATGGTCTCAATATCGACATCTACGCTCGGAACCAGACAGCAGCTGCAAACCCTGAGGCACACCAATCGATGAATCAGAATGTTGGCTCAATATGGGCGAAATGTTGGCGGAAAAATTGAGAGGACGGAACCCAGGAGGACAATTCGGAGATGTAGAGTCGGATATCTGCTGGTCCAATATTGGCGCAATATTGGCCGAATCATGCAGAGGCAGGAATCCAGGTAGACAACTCGGCGAACCAGAATCAGATATGTGTTGTCCCGATGTTGGCACAACGTTGTCAAATCCATTTGAATTTGTGTTGAAGCCAGTTCCTGCTGAAACTTCTTGCTGGTATTCCTGTGGTGGTTTGTGCACTTCGGCCACGACACTGATAAAGTTACTTGCGGGGATTCTCACCACATCGTGCGCACGCGGTCCAAAATTACCCTTGCCTGTGTTTGTGCAAGGCTCCATTTTGCAAGATCGCGAGGTATTTCGGCCATTTCGCAAGCCATCCGCAACAAGTCCAGGTTTTCCATGGTTCCCAAGTTTCCCTGCGTGTCGTGCATTATTGCCAGAAATTTATCTACCACGCTGCAATACGTGTCTTGACATTTTTATCATCGATCACCGAATTAACGAATTGAAATAAACAAAATGAAATCAGAAAAAAATCTACTTAATTTCACTGAAGTGCTGACCAAATACCTGAAGCTAAATTATAAGAACCCGCTAAATGTTCAAAAGGGCCTGGCTACTCCAAATTAAATTGTGAAAAGAAGACCAAATGACAAAGAAATCAACAAAGCAAAGCAAAAAAGATGAACCAGACCAACAGTTCAATCAATTCCATTCAATGCAGTCAATCAATTTCATCCAATGCAGTCAATCAATTTCATCCAATGCAGTCAATCAATTTCATCCAATGCAGTCATGGCTATGGTATCTCTTTCGTCAATTGGTCCTCTGAATTATTCCAGTGGTGGGTGTGGTAGGCCAAAAATAAGCTTTGTTGGACTTGGGGTTTCCGCTGCAAAATATGGTACAATGCTGTTCAATGGAATCGCTGTAAGGAGAGCTGTCGGTGCCACTGAAATACATTCTGAGTTGAACGCCCTGGTGATGAAATCCTCCCAAAAATGAAATGCTGTTTCTGCTCGTCCACCAAACGTTCTCTGCCACAACGTGTACTGTTGTGTAGTTGCTCCTTGACCTTGAAGTTTTTCGTCGCCAGTTAAGCTCTCTCCTGATCACATCCAGGGGATGGGCATCGATGTAGTCTTGACTTGTTGTGGAATACTTCCCTTCTGGTTGATAACTGATATGGGCTTCCCACCTGGGCATCCAAAGAGCCGGTGTATTGTTGAACTGTTGGAATACCGAAATATCCTGGCCCATGTCTGCAAATAAGACCATGAACTACCTAAAGTTTAATATGCGACGTTCCTTAATAGGAGCGGCAAACACTGGAGCTGGTTCAGTTGGGCTGTACCACTCTGAAGGTGTCTGAATACGCATATGGTGTTTCAGCAATACACCACCTTCCATAATTGCAGCCCTCACCTGGTGTGTGGCATAGTTTTCTGTGTCCAGGTAACCAGGTTCTTTACCTGCTCATAGAACCTGAGGCCAAATACAGCCTTAACTTGGATGATCTGAAATCCAACTGGATTCGTAAGGCTGGAGTAGTCAAACCACCCAGGTTTATGAGTGCGTAAACTTCTCGAGCTTCAAACAAGTTTACTGTTCGCCTCCCAATAAATACTTTTAGATCCCACCCAGGCTCTCGCCAAGGGATATGTGATTGTTGACACAAGTTCTTTAGGCTTAAACTTGATACTGTACATTAGGTCATCGAGTTCAATCACCGGAATCTTCCGTTCCCTATTTTCACTGTCTATGTAGCGTGTATACGTAAGGCAACTCATTTCTCCACAGACACAATTCACTTTTACTAGAGATGTGTGTAAATTCTAAAATCAATCTCTAAAAGATTGGAAAGTAAATAATGCATTAAAATTATTGGAAGCATTAAGCAAAGAAGCAGACTAGCCTATAGCTTGTTTATAAAGTGAGCAAGGCTTCTTGCATCACAAAGCAAGTAAGTAAATAAACTCATTATTTTAACAATTCTTTTTCATTGTTGAGCTTTAGTATCCGGTATGATGGGTCCGGCCTTCATGCTTCGCGTCAACTGATCATTTGTCAGATGTGAACAAGCCTTTTGCTTGAATCACGATTTGCATCTCGTTTATGTGTTACAATTAGTTCCGAAGGGTTCTGTGGGTTGATTTCTCGGGTTAATTCAGCGTAAACTGGTTCATCTTCCACACTATTTCTGGGTGGAAGGGGCATTGGCAAAAATCTTTCCTTTTTGGGCTTCCTTTTGTTCAAATAAAATCGGTTACGTTTCTGCATAGACTGGGTTGGGGACCAGGAATGGTGTTGGAATCGTAGCAGACGATTCTGCCACATTATGTAAAACACCAAGACAGTCAGCACTATTACCCATGCAAAGAAGGTGTGAGGCGGTGCATACGAGTGCAAGAGTTGGTATTTATTGCTCAAAGTGTGAGATATCCGCTGTGGTGTCCCTGCTCTTTTGCTAAGCGGAGCTCATCAAATGTCTTCGAACACAGAAATCTCATTATTAACATTGGTGCCATTTAGTTAGAATCAATGGAAGCATATGCCGCAAAACATCATGGCGCTCATGTGAGACATCAAGTTGCACCAAGCCCTGTTGAAATCGAACGGCCCCTGTGCATGTTAACCAGTACTTTCGCCTATGTTCGAGGACTTTTGTTGAGGAGTGAATCATGCAATATACCTATACATGTTTCACATGTCGGTAACCCACATTGTAGTTAGTTCATTGAGGCTCCAACAAAGGAACCCAGCCTGCCATCATCTACACAGAAAAAAATAACTGTGTCAGGTGACATGTTATTACAACTATTTTTGTCCCACCAGTGACACACTTTTCCAACTCACTTGACATGTAAGACGCGGGAAAGTGTGTCAAAAATTTTGTCCCACCAGTGAGACACATGAAAAACTTTTTCGACTACAATTCGATTTCCTTTCGCAACTCGACCAGTGACGGTTTTCCCAACTCACTTGACATGAAATAACAACTGACATAGGTTCATGTGTCAAAAAATTGTCTCCGTGGTTTCAAACCTCAGACAGTTTCTTTTTTCAACGCTTTTCGATTTCAATCTGCTGTGACTGTCAGTGTATAGGCTTTATCCCAGAAATAAGCCCGAAAACTCATAGACGCTAGACGCTAGTCCTAAAATTGAGTTTCGACTTGCTGACTTGCACCGGATGGCTGACACAAAATAACCATGCCTGGGAAATTGCGTCTAAAACTCATCACATCAGGAATTTTCCTTCTTTCATTGGGCTTGAAACATATGTCAGTGCACATCCGTATTTTCGCCGACATTGGTTTTGTGACAAAATTAGAGAGCGGTCAAATATGAATGGGTAAGAACACGAATTAATTTGAAATTGTATAAAAGCTTTTTGATATATACCCGTAAAATTGGGAAATTTTAAAAAAAACATGTGCTTCCATCTGGTATGAAAAGTTACAAGAACAATTGGCCACGAATGCGTGTCAAACTACATACGGCAACATGTCTGAATAATGAAAAATCACGACCCCCGAGTTGGATAAATCTAAATGTTTGCATGTGTCAACCGACACAAGCAGATTTTCGACGGTTGATTCGCGAATCTTTCGACACATTTTAAGTAGCAGAGTGTCAAAATAACGTTGGGGCCAACTCAGTTGACACTGTCTTTTTTTTTTCAGTGTATATGCAACGCCGATCATGCACCATACTCTACTCGTACAGGGTCGATAGACTGGCGTGACCTCGCGTTCTGAGGCACACACACAAAAATCACCAAACTTGCGGCAAATTCTTCACGTTTTAGTGGAAATATTTGGCACCAATATTTTCACTTTTCGCATCACCAAAATTGCAAGGATATTGCCGACAGTTCGTTGAGGACGTTTTGCCACTCTTTCCACCCAATATTTGTTTTAGTATAACTTGCAGATGCAGCAGTGTATCTAATTTACTTGTAATTTTTAGTGTATTTATGCATTACATCTTGTTCCGCTTCCATTATCGACTTATAATTTGTGCGACCAAAAAGAAAGTCAATGATCAATGATCTCATTGGCAATGCAAGCGCGAGGCGTGAATCCGATGAAAATATTGACTTTTGAAAGGCTGCCGTTTCTCTGAATGAACACCGATTCCAGTGCTTTTTGCGCTCACGGATAGCATTTGGCATCCCTAACATTTCATATGCTGATGACCCACCACTATCTTTTCGAAATTTTGAGCAAGATGCGAAAAAAAAACGCACACAACTTCTTCTCTCTTTTCCAATATTCTTAAATGAAGTTTTTTTAATGTTGCCATATCTTTTGAACGAGACAAGTAAAAAGAATGCCGATTTCACACGATTAATTGCCAATTTCCTGCCCTTTCTACGGGCTATAAACAATGCAAAAGTTTGCGATCGGAAATTACTGAAAATGCTTGCCAATCGGGTATTTTGCGATGTTTAACTTCTTTCAATGTACCTATAGGTACTCGATTTGCATCGATTCTGCAAGCCGACTGACTGAGCAACTGTGATTGATGTGGATTTTAGGAAAGTCCTTCCATGCAGGAATGGTTTTTTTTAAACCTGCAGATAGAGCGATGGAGAGGACGGAGTTAACTGCGCAGTTGTTATTCTGTTGCCATCTGCAGCTGATTTTCTACACCATCAATATTTCTCACGATCGTAACCCCACTTTTTGTTTGAAAGCGAGTGTCTTTTTTTTTTAACAGCCAGTCGTTTAACTCTTTGGACAACGCAGTGAAAAGTGGGGAACACTGGCCACCAGATACCGATTCCGACCGAAACTGCATATGTTTTGGTTTTATTTGGCATATTCTTCGAAACTTAGTATTTCAGTGAATAATTGTTTGAATCATTTTGTCTGTTTTTGTTGAAGATCCATGCGTTTTCGTCACAGAGCACAAAACACATGCTGGAAGTCAAGCGCTTGTCTGCCGAGTATCAGAAAGGAGGCTGATGTGGGCCCATGTGTCCTTTCGTCGTCCAAACCTTCATCTTATGAAAACGGTATAGAAGTTGCTTTTGGTTGACCCTTCGTATTTCACCTTTTCTCAACCAGCTGTAGATCTCTTCAGCAAATCTCAGTCCACGGAGCACTGTATGACATTGCCGGTGCCGACTGAGGAGTATCCCGGAGCAGTGTTACGGACCCCCTTCTTTTCTCTATTACTCAAGGTGATATCGTAGGCAACACCGAGTAGTGCCGCCATTTTGTAGACCTGTCACGGGGCTGAACTACCCAGGATTGAGATCAGGGCCGCAGAATTGTCCAGAAATGATAAAACAGAGCTTATAAGGAATGCACAATCTTTATTGTTCGAAAACGAATATTGTACTCAAAATGAATACCGAATTTCAAAATTACTTCAGATTCTGGGGGCTCCGCCTTCCAGGCTGGGTCGTCGCTGTGCCATCCCCGGGATTGCACTCTGCCAAATCCTGAAATGACGACCCTGGGTGTGTTTGATCAGGGTGGGTAGTTGCCAAAGCATCTTGAGGAGTCATGGATATACCCCCTTTTTGTGGTATAGTGGCGGCGGAATTAATGTGCACATACATGTAAACATTGCGACTGTTCAGAGATCAAAAATCCATGCTGCAGAAATAAAGATCCCGCTTTACAACCGGGGTCAAAATCTGACACCTGTATGTAGAAAGCCTTGTTGCAATCTGACGCTTTAACTTCCACCACCTGCAAAAAGAGTGAAATGAAAGAAAAGGTTTTGGAGGCAACAGTTGAAGGGGAAAAACACATGTAAGGGCACAACTTCTGCCTGCTGCTATACATCTCACTGTCCCATCACAGAATGGACAAAATATTGAAAAGATTTGCTGCTCACAAGAAAATCCATGATTCGTGTAATTTGAATTTGGAACGAAAGTGAATGATATGCAAACAAAAAGCCAACAAGAAGTTTAATTCACACGAATTTTAAATTAAGTGCACAAAACGTGTGCATCCAAATGCATTTCAGAGCGTCAACATATCAGGAAGTGTGACTATACAGGGTGTTTCTGAAATAGTTGGCCATACTTCGTTTTTGACATCGTGGGGTCGTTCTGAAGAAAAAAGGTAGAGTGACTTTTTGCCGTCCGACGACTTCTGGGGGTACTCACGGAAAAAAAAACATGGGACGATACACTGCAATTCACGGCATCATAACGAGGTCACCATAACCCAACTTATGACACGTTGCAAAAACAAAGCAGATGCTTAACATTACATGCAGGGATGGCAGAGAGTCCATTCATTGCCATATTTCGCCGACAACTGAACGCGCGCAACGATAGGCATGATCACATTGTTCAAATTTCCAAGACTTTGCCAGGTCTGGATGGAAGTTAGATCAATTATTCTTATGCAGAAAGTCAAATGGAACCTTGCTTTGTTCAGGTGGATCAAGTCTAGCTTCATTTACTCGAGTAAAGTGTCTAAAATTTCAGCCGAAATTGTCCATTTCGCCGACAGCTCAACGCGCGCAACGATAGGCATGATCACATTGTTCAAATTTCCAAAACTTTGCGGGAATATTGCCAGGTCTGGATGGAAGTTAGATCAATTATTTTTATGCAGAAAGTTAAATGGAACCTTTCTTTGTTCAGGTGGGTCAGGCCCAGCATCATTTGACACAACTGAAGTGTCCAAAATTTCAGCCGAAATTCTCCATTTCGCCGACAGCTCAATGCGCGCTCCTGTGATTACATTGTTCAAATTTCCGCAAACTCTTCCATGATTTTCCCATTTTCAGGAGAAAATGTGGAGTTCTCCCATGAACTTGGAAAAGAACACGGAAAGTATTGTCCATCAAGTACAAACCGACATCCTGCCAAAACACGCAGAAGTCGCACAGCACGCTAAAATGACGTTTCGAATTACAGTTTTTGGATGCGCAGAGTTCTTTGAAAGTTTTCTCCCGGGATGTCGCATGTGTGAATAGAACGACGAGTTCCTGAAGGTTCGAGCAATTTCGATCGTAAAGTTTCCCAGTAAATGAAAGAACTCTCGAAAAAGAACTCGCGCCACTTGAAACATTTGCGAGGTTGTTGCCAGATCTTGATGGAAGATATTCCTTTATTTTATTCAATGAATGAAATCGATCTTTTTTTTTTCATTGAACTTTGGCAAGCCAAGCTTTGATATTTAAAGTCTTCAAAATTTCAGGCTGAATTTTGCATTTGTCAAAAATTGGTCTTCACTTTTGGTGCAAGCACGATTTGCGAAACTCGCACAAAATACGAAATTGGTGGTTTGTTGTTGAATTTTCGGGTAGAAAGCAAAAACCCATAACTCGTGAACTGTTTGCCGAAACGGGGTCAAACTCGAGATTACGGAGTTCATATCCATGATTCAGCCATTTTCGGGCCAAAATGTGGAGTTCTCCCGTAAACTTGGAAAAGAACTCGTCCTTCAACCACAAACCACCAACACACCAAAAGACGCACAAAGTCTTGTGACATACTAAAAATGCGTTTCGAATTACAGTTTTTAGATGCGCAGAGTTCTTTGTGAGTTTTCACCCCAGATGTCGTAGGCGCCGTTATTAGATCCCCACAGTGATTTCACGTTATATGGCTTGGAAATTGTCCGTGGACACAGAAAAACGTATTTCCCCAGAGGTCCCCACAAGTCGGTTTTCACTTATACACACGCTTCTGTTTTTGCCAGTGTTGTGGGCCACTCCAAAATTGGACATGCACTGCCACCTATACACACCGTTTCTTGCCGTCACACACGAACAGTGGGGACTTCTGATGCAACGTTGCCAGTTTGGATTAAATATTTGTTTCTTCGGGCCAGATTCCGATGGATGATCAGAGTTAACTCAGATGGAGCCCAATTCACTCAGATGGGTGCTAAATTCTGGCACTATTGCCCCCTGAATACGCTGCTATTGCTCTGCAAATTGACATCTTTGTAATCAACTTGTTGGGCGCTTGAAATTACATATACAGAAATTTCACATTATTCCAATGCAAATATGCAGACAGAAATACGAGTGTCGGATAATTTAACCGCAATGCAGTTTCCAGTCCAAACTTACAAAGGACAGGAATTACCCCCCCAAAATTGGTGTATATTTACCACCGCAAAATATTGCTAACGCTAGAAGGTGGGTCGAAAGTGCCGGAATGCACTTGGACACCACAGAAAACAGATGACCGCCGAATCAAAAATCGTTGTCGAAAAATACTTTGGGGGTAAAATTTACCTCTGATTATGCAAAATTGACCCTCGAAATTTTCGAATTCAAGATGGCGATAGAAATTGGTTGATTCGGTTAGGTAAAATTCTGAAAAGACACTTTTGAGTTGGAACCGAATGAAGAATAACTAGGGTTGGCAACTTAGGTTGGATTGGATACAGGGGATCCAAAAAGTTTGCAAGCCGAAAAACCTAAAATAAAATTCATATTTTTTCCATCACATGCCTTAAGTTATCCTCCTCAGAATAATTTTATTTCGTGTTCCAACAGGGTGTCCCAATTAATCCTTGCCACATTGGCTGGGACTTTTTACCGAAATGCCGAAGGGGGAAAACACTAGCACCGAGAACAGGTGGCATTCAGGAGGTTCATTTTGAATGGATGCTGCAAAATTTTCCGCTCCCGCTTTGTCAGAAGACCAATTACAGCGATTAACTTGTGATGACATGCATTGGCATGGAGATTGATGGGCTTGGCAAACGGACACTCGGGTGAGTCATGACAGCTCTCAGGGATTGTAGGGTTCAGCACACCCCTGAAGAATGGTTGCTTGAAGTCTTGCGTTAATGTCTGGCTTTATAGGAACAGCATAGGTACATTGTTAAATGATCAAGAAAACAGCTGTGCACAGATCGTCGTTTGATCCACTCTGTTCTTTTGTGCCCGAATTTCTCGAAGCCCTCGCAGGGATCTTCTCAATGGTCCACCTTCCTTCTCCCATGCATTTCCTTCATTCTGCCACACACGACAGCATGCACTTCCCTCGGGCAGCTTCAATCATAATGTGTCGATTTTGCTCAGATGTTGTACCGTTGTACAATCTGGCCATGGCATCAATCCAAGGTCAGTCAATTTGCATTTTCTGGACACCAAAGCACAGAACACCTTATAAAAACACTCCGCTGGAAAGAACAAGAATGGGGTTTTTGAAAACAAAAAAAAAAAAGGAAAGCAAACTCTGACCACACAGGAAAAAATTAAGCAGGTGTTGCAGGAACTTTTGGATGGCCCTTGTATTCATATGCTTTTTGTGATGCCAAAAAAAACAGGTCTGTAGAGGCATTGTTTACAGTTGGAGTGGTTTGACGTTCAAAACCCATAAATTGACATCATTGTATGAAAACACACAGAATGCACGTAGATGACTGCGATGTCGTTTTCGACTCCTGTGTGGAGGACACCTCATAGGCAGGCTGGGTCAGGATGCAAAGGATGCAATCAGCTCAGCTGACACTGCATAATTGATTTTCGTTACGTTTTGCGTTACTGTCAACTCGTGAACTATGGATGCCTGCACGCTTGTATACCTACGTATTTACCAGGTAGGCGTAGTATACCTTTCATTCGCAATCTACTGCATCATCCACGTGGTATCTCCCATGTATATTTATGAAATAATATGTTAGTTTTCTTCAACCCATTACTTTGTTGGGAAAACAGAAAAAAAAAAACAGAATGATTTCGGTTTTTGCGAAATAAAATTCCTTATTCTTTGTTTCTTTACCTCAGCACCATCCGTGTTCGCACTCCAGTGTGGCAGCCGGTTCTACCCTGATCCTTATTTCGAGAAGGTTCTCAGGGTCCATTCTTCTTATCAGGCTTTTTCTGTCGATGTATATGATGTCGGGATCATCGTTATCATCGTCGTATGTGATTATTCCCAACTCCGACGTGATTGGACGCCATGACCCTCCAATCCTTGCTGCCACTGTGAGCGCAGCGGCTTCAGAACTTGGCGAGACTGCGTAGATTTTAATGCTCTTCCCTTCCCGAGTTTCGATGACCGTTACAATATCACTGTGCTGTGCCGGAAGAGTATCGGCCATCGTCGACGATCCTGTTCAAGACCTTTACGGTCGATCCACACGGTTATCGGGCTTTCTCCAGTTGGGACCTTATGTTTCCATATGAGGTGGTCTCTCCACTGAGCCTCGCTTCCATTCCATTTACATTCGCCTTTCCACATGCACAGAAACTTTTTTGCCTCGTTTTTGGCGGGAAGTGCCATCTAGAAAGCAAAATGGTCAGGGGTTGATGAAAGTGTGTGAGGGTTTATCTGTCCATCTACACACATTCACACGCGCACGCGCTCGGATGGTCAGGTGGCAGCTGGTTTGGAAACTGACGCCATTCATAACATTTTCCATCTACATGTCAACCGTGTCGGAGTTTTCATGTGGATTCTGGTGGTCTTCGCATTGTTTGAATGTTATTTGAATAAAGCTTCACCATTGATGTGCGTTTTGGTGTTGTGTAATCTGGGATCTTGTTTTCTTTCACCTGGTCAAACTCCCATCAACACCGCTGGAACAGTGAGTTTGTCAAGGTAAAGAGGCAGGCAATAACACTAAGACCGGCTCGCAAAATTGTTTGTGACATCAAAACAACATTTTGGTCTTATGGCATCGTTATAGGTGTTCGTACTCACAAGACGGACTCCTTCATATTTATTCATGTGTTTTGAAATTATTAAAGTATTTTTTGCAATCATGATGTGAAGCAATCCTCCATTCTCGCTCGTAGTTCTCATGTTGAGGTGTTTTGCATTTACGTAAAGTCTGTTCATTTTCAGAATGGTCCGCGCCTTTTGCAGACAGGGATGTGCAAATTTGTAAATGGAAATGGATTTTACGGGGCCCAAAATTTTCGAAACTGTCGGTTTTCACTTCTAATCTTTGTAAAATCTACTTTTCGGATTTTTTTCAAATTTCTGTGACCACGATCTGTCTGGTTTGCTGGTCGTTCCGCTCCTGGCTTTTGAAATGTGCACTTCTGGTATGTGCACTTCAGCAATTGGCACCGACGTACAATGGCTTTTGAGGACAAATTCGTTGTTGTTGCCAACAAGTTGACAACAGGCACACGTTTTCATGTCTGGAAAAATGCAAAACCATGTTTAGGTTGCTTTTCCATCTGTGGTATGCTTTGTCTAAGCAAACATGTGCCAAATGAAAATTAAAAAATTTTGTCCATGGCGAGACTCGATCCCACGATCTTGTGATCGAAAGTCCAACGCTCTACCACTGAACCATCGGCGCTTTCGAGAATTTCAGTTCTAAATAGCGCTTGAATGAAACAACTCGGTTATTCAGGCAAAGAATGTTGCTATTTGGACACCACTGTCGTTCCCCCGCTCCCACCTTCGTTTTGCTGCGAGTTTTGGCGCGGACCATTCTGAAAATGAACGCACTTTTTTAGAACGTGAACTTGATAACTTCACTTTTTCACATGAAATCCATCCCATGTTGTCTTTGGAGTACTTAACAAACGATTTCATTTGCGGTGGTGTGGCTAGCGCCCGGATTTGATATTTCGAGACTATTGAAGCGGTCTGTTTGACACTCAATGCAATTATTTACCTCCTGCTCTCAATTTTTTTCGTCTCCTTTCTGAGAGCGATTTAATTTTGTTGGTGGAATCGGTTCGAATTTTTTTTTTAAACTGGCTGAAAACATATTTTATCTCGTTCGTTGATCACGATCAGATAAATGGTTCTTTTGTTTCTCTGAAACACGGTTTTGACATCCGTGCGCAGGTAGTTACTTGTCTTTTTTTGACGCGGTTCAAATAGTTAGATTTCCTTTGATTTGATTAGCGGTCTCCGGGGTCGGACCGCTCACTGAGTCACTGACTGATTTGAACGAACAGCACTGAGTTTGTTAATGGAAACGCTTATTGCAAACACTGGCGACAATCACCTGACGATGAACTAACTTCTTTGCGTGCACTATGAAGATTGTCTGTCACTTGGCAGGCAGGAGCTGCATTCGGCTGCGATGATTTTCAATCGTTGCTGCGTTTTTGCACTTGATTGCTGTTTCTTTTGCGAGGTTGATTTTGACGTGCTTCGCGCGAAACTTTTTTTTTTTGGCTGTGTCGGTAGAGGGGTTCATTTATGTTTTGGCTTTTTGATA
>JASGXE010009989.1:0-14472 GCA_030068105.1 Sinentomon sp. SZTP_YWyxl
AACTCCCTGATCACAAAAAATATCTTTCGCTCTGTTCACGCGATTAAAACTCGTTATTTTCAACCCATTTCTGCATAGTTCTTCCCATGTAACACCCACAAATTTTTGGTGTGAGAAGACACTGCTCTCAAGAACTGTTGACGTGTCTCACGTTCGTGGAACATGCCTATGCTCCATGTAGAAAGAGAACAATTGCATAATTTTCAGAATTCAAAATACACACATTTGGAGGATGTGCACGTAGAAGTGCGAGGGGAACATATCAATGCAATCGTCGCTGTTTTGTGTTGACTACAACGCCTCATGGCTGCGAATAGAAAAATACGATTTAACGTTGGTATCAAGCAGGTGAAAGATTTTAAGAGCGAACGCCAGAATGGACGGCTGCGTGCACCTTTTGCGGATTCGTCACTGAACGAATCCGTCTGCTTCTTCCCGTGGCGGTCGGAGCAAAATCAAGTTCATTGTTGTGGCTCATGTCGGTCATGGACAGAAGCTACTGTCACGGACTGAAGTTCTGGAGGAAATTGAATAATGTCACTGGCAATTATTATTTCCATGAAAGTGGGCAGGCGAAAATCACGAATCCACTAAACGGTATTATGACAAGACACGAGAATCACGCTCTTGGACAGGAGCTTGGAGCATAAAGATGACAGCAAGAGACCAGTGATGTATTCTTTTTTTTTTGGTAGCACGAGGTTAGGTAAACAATAAGGCGAAATGGAAAATTGACACAAAGTTGGCTTCGAAAAAATTGTCTTGTTGGTTTGTGGCGGTTCGTTAAATATTGCGGTAATTGCGCCAGTTAGCCGCGATTGGTGGTGCGGACGCCTGCCCCCTGACAATACATACTCCCAGCTGATTATGTTTCCTCAAGAATGTGCATCTGGTGGGGCCTGCAGAGAAATTTCGTCTCTGGAACACTAAAGTGAACCAAAAGTGAACACCAAACTTTACAACTTCTTCAGATTAAAAAAGAATGCCTTCTTCCGGTGATGGAAATTTCTCTCCGTCTAAGGTTTCTACTCGTTGGAACTCTGGTGGGTCTCTTCCCCATAGATCTCAATTTGGCGGCTGAGAATCAAAAGGAATTCAGTCCACATTTCAACGAAATTGCGTTATTGCTTGGGAAACCTTCCTCATGGGTGCCCGCATGCGGGAGAATCAAAAGGAATAATGTCCGCTGCCGATCCTGGGTTTTATGAAGCCGAAATATTTCCGGTGATTATCAAATGGAATTAAGTCCAGGACATAATCCCTTTTGATTCTCATCGGCTCTCATTCTCATGCTTCAACTTGTGTGTGCGTTGCTTTGTGTAGTGTGGAATTAACATTCGTATGTTATTGGCTCACCATGCCAAAATTCGAGTTTGGCGGCTGGGGCTTGTGTTTTTGGCTTGGCTGTTTCAGTTACAAAATCTTTCATAATTTCTTGGGATCTTGACTTAAGTATAAAAGTGGATACAGAGTTTAGGCTGGCTCTAGCTCCTTTGAAATTGAGGACGTTTGTCGAAATAAAGCAAAATGCTCTTCGGGTTGGAAAAGGAATTCTGTGATTTGGAGATGAGACCAGAGGTCTCTTTATGGTTCCGAAAGCGACAATATCCTGTCGAACATTCTCGTTTCCACAGCAGACACTTTCTCAAACGTTGCTCTGAACTTTGTACCTTTCCATGTGTTCAGCCAAACACAGACCAAAAAAGCCCATAAGGGCTCTGCTTCAAATATAAATTCTCGTTTTTTGCCTGGACACACCTTGAATCTTTTGCAATGAACATAAATTATCCGAAACCCATTGACCACGGATGTTTCATGAATTTCCAAACGAGCCGGGGTTTGATTTTGATCCACTTCCAACAATAGACTAGAAGGAATTAAGTCCAAGCCTTTCTGTAAGCAATATTTCCGCACTGTAGGCACCCAGTGTTTGCAGACCAGGCATGCAGACCCACTATTACTCCAGTAGGCACAGAAAATACCCAAAAACTCGCACCGAAAAAACCTGCCCAGACATCTTTTTTGCGTTTTTCTCAAAGCTGTGTTTTGTGGACTTATTTCCTTTTGATTCTCATGCATTCAATTGCAGCGGGCTTCGCCACCAATGTCCCTCTGTTGGGTCAGTGCCCAGATCATTCCCAGAAGCATCCGCTTTCGATAACCTGAAGTGGGGCCCCTGGTTTCTTTTAAGTTCAGTTAGCGTTGAAATCAAACTCACGATGCATTTTAATTGGCTGCCTTTTCCCCCCCAGTTGTCTGTTCAGCCTGCACATTGGTTTAATGCGGATTGCTAAAGCATTCGTGCCAGCTACCATAGCGCATTTAACGAATAATGTTGACCCACGCGGTCAGAAGTGTTCCAAAAAGACTTATTCATCAGGGAACGGCAACCTCTCTCCAAGGGTATTCTTTGTCTAATAACGTTTTGTCTTAACAGACGACGCATTCGCGTCTGCAAAAGACAAAACAACAGATAAGAAAATCTGTGGATGCATTGTGTTGTGGGAAAAGAGACAATTTCCGGAAAAGACAAAATGTGTGGTAGCAAATTCCTTGGCATGTGAACAGTAGAGAAGCCCATTCACGACCCACACTCATTTTTTTTACCCAGGCTTGCAGCAAATTACCTGCCTCCTGCATTGGAGAGAGAGAGAGGCCCTCACTGGCACATAGGCGGAGAGGTAGACTATTGTTCAATTGGCATGATAAATCTATGCCAGTGGCGAGCTTGATGTTTACTTCAATTTTCGCATTGCTCATACTTTTCACGGGCATTTGGCTCAATAATTATCCAATGGCTTGCTCTTTCAGTGATTTGGGCCTTTTAATCTCGATTAAGCAGGCTAGTCTTAGGTAATCTGCAATATAAGCGATTTTGCTGGAGGCGAGCTTTTCGTCAAGCAGAAAATTGTTTTTCTTGGCCTAAAGGATTTTGTGGTTGTGTATCAGTTTATGCTTGTTAATTATCAAACAGCCTAGCGTGAGTGTTTTTGGGCTTAGGAATTATGCAGGCGAACTCTACCATTTGTTAAAAACAAGTCAATTATCTCTGCGACTCATTAGTGGTTTGGGCTCAGCAGAAATCATGACTCATGCCCAATGCTGATAATCTGTCAGCCTACTTTTGAGTAATAAGGTGCCCACGGCGTATTAGCAAAGTCGAAAAACAAGATAATTATCGTCGTGACTCATTCGGCTAATAAGTGGAAATTTCCTCTGGATATCTTTCGCATTGCGATGTATCGAATACTGGCCCTTTATAAGCCGATTTGATCTGTTCCAGACAGCATCAAAGTTTTTCTGTCTCCTATTAAACAAAGGAAAAACTGGGTTCCTTGTATTGCTGAATTTATTTTATTTATGTCACCTTCAACCAAAGATCAATGAGGATCGAAGGGCGGATTCACCGCCTTTGTGTCCTTTCCGCTTTGCCCATTGTTGGAGTCTGAAATCTTGGCTGTGGTGTTCGGGGTCAGGGAAGAAAGTACTCGTAAGTGTTTATCCAATTGTTAGCAAGATGTACGTATACTGAATGTGCTGGTTTAACTTGACTAGTGTTGCACCAATCTGTCTGAGCACTGCACCAAATTGGAACAGGGATTAGTTAATAAACCTTCGTGTCGTGACTCTCATCTCGCAGGTTGTCCAGAATTTTGACACCGTCCTTTGGCAATGAGCATTCGAAACTTCTACATGACATTTGTCTCAATAGAACGGTAAAGTCTTACTTTTCTCGCTGACATACGACGTAAATTGCTGCCGTTTTATCCTCACCACTTTTCATCCTTTCCCTGAATGGCCGATGTGGGAAAATTCCTTTTTTTTCAAGGACGACGTGGAAAAATTTATTTCGTCAGGAGACATGGGTGCAAAAAGCCAGCAGGATTTTAGATTTCCAGAGGCGCTGATTTCCGCGGTGCTCCTCTCTTCTTTAAGGTATGGCATATTTTTTGTACAAGGGTAAATGACAGCTTCAAGAATATGCTTTGTTTCTACTTTTTGCAAATTAAAGAAACTTGCAAAATATATTTCGGCGAATTTGTCATGGAATTTGAATCCATGCACGCATTTCCTAACAGGTGTGCGAGGATTACCAAAGCCACACGTCAAAACAAATTTTCGGTGATCGGCCAGCTTAACATAAATCATGATTGGGATTCGGCCGAGCTCCTCACCACCTTTCCTTTCCCATCACGCATGTTCATCATTTGCGAGTAGTCGTTCCCTCTAAAATGCAGATTGTCCCGTAAATCAACCACCGAAATATCACAATAGATTCTCCAGGACCGTACAAATCGAACTTAATCAGGGGAAAAAGTGATCCGACCCCCCATTACTGAGTTATGCCCCCCCCAAAAACCCCCAAAATGGACCCTTTTGGCGTATTTATGGGGGAGGTTAGATTTCATCATAGAACTGTCAACTTTTCAGGACAGGTTCTAGGAAACGAGTAAAACAAAAAATGTTCAGTGACGAAAAACTGTACGAGCCTCCAATTCCACGCAGTGCCCCCCAAAAAATTGGATTTTGTACGGGATTTTCGAAGGTGTCCGCCGTCGAGAAATAAAATGCGATATCGTGAATTCACAAAGACTGAACAGTGGGAGAATGCTCCCCACATACGTGCGTCCAGCAGACAAATCAGTGAAGTCGGCGGACAGAACAAATCGATTTGGTCGCTGCCCTGGAATTCTGGAAACGCGTGCAACTGTGCCTATTGCGCTAAGATATCCATTCGAGAATACAGAAAATTCTGTCGGGACGAAGTTCAGAAAGGTTGGTCCTTGGTCTCTGATTGAGTGATTGACCGTGTGGAGGATGGGTGTAAAATCATATTGGTACTGGTGTCAACTGACAACCGTAACTAGGGAATATTTATTGCCCTGTATTGAATGCCACACCTACAGAATTGCGAGGGACAAAGAGGAAGGAAAAATATTCAAAAATACCCTTCCCGAGAGGTAAATTACCGACGTCCCAAAATATCTTCCAATATATCGGAACCTTTTTGGAAACAAATGCAACGAGAGTAAAGTTGTTTCCCACAATATTTTCCCACATTTTACACGAAAAAAGTCGCTCCAGGGGGTAGAGATTTCTGAAAAATACCTGCGAATCAATCGGTTAAAGATCTTAAAAGCAAATACCAAGATAGGCGGCTGCGAGAACTGTACGCGTATTCGTCAGTGCATGAGCTTGTCTTTTTCTTACTGCCGTGGCTATGAAACTTATCGGGCCAAAATGAATTGGATTGTTCTGACGGTCAGCGGTCATGTGCTGAAGAAAATTTAAGAATGTCGCTGGTAATTACCTCGTATTTCCATGAAAGTGAGCTGGTGAAAAAACACCACTCCAGCAAGCAAATATTGATAAAGTGCATTAATTGCTTTCCCGGACAGTGACTTGAGCATAGATAACTGCAGGGCGTGTTACCAGTAGCCTTTTGTTTTTTCGATAGCGAGAAGTACAGCAAGCGAAGAGGCGAACACATCTAGTTTGGTAAAAACGGAAATCGAGATTTAGCGTTGAGGAGTTGGAAAAGAGTTTATACTGTGCTTAAGAAGAGAGTCAGCTGTTAGACGACAAAAATTGTCGCACTTCTTTACGGGGGTCCAATAAATGCTGCGCTTGAGTGACGTCTTTTCTGGGGTTTGGTGGCAGTTGGAGGCAAATACTCCTCACGAGAAATATCAAGCAGGGGCTGGCTTGCCCCCTGGCATGTGCATCTGGCTTGGCAGTGGTGGAAAATTGGTCTCTTGAACACGAAAATTGAGGCTGCAATGAATAGCAAGCAAACTGTCTTCAAATTTCAGGATCACAAAATAAAATATAAGTGGTGAATATAATTCTTAATTGATAACCGCTCTGAACTCGAGGCAGTCTAGGGCCCAATTTAATGTTTACGCTGGAGGGGTGTTTCACAGTTGGCGGGTCTTTGATGGAATCCACCACAATTGAAATCTGGATCCCCAGAAAAAAAGTCTAACGCCAGAACCTCGCTAGGCGATGCATTATCCCGCAAGGGGTTCTGTCCCTTGGAATTCCTTTTGGAGATTCTGCTGGGGACCTGAGATTTCAATTGTGCGGGCTTCACATCAAAAACCCCCAACTGTATCGTTGCAATCTCCTTCCGCGAAGCATCCTTTCCACGAAAGTCTTAAACGGGGCCCCTGACTGCGTTAGAGTTTAGTGAGGTTATCAATTGCACTCACCAATCAATTTCTTTGAGGGGCTACATCTTCGAAACGGGATATCGGATTACATTTCGTCACTGATTGATTTCGATTCGCATGACAACCAGGAATGCTACCTATCAATTATGCCCCACCTTTACGTAAAACCCTGTATGCTTCGGAATCGAATTTGCGGATATGAAAATTGACCACAAATGCCCCTTTTGGTATGGATGCAGATTCCAGTTGCGGTGTTTTTTAGGATGGTCTGATTTGTATTTATTGGTTGTAAAGCAGATTTTATACCTTTGCGCATCATTGCTGAATTATAAAAAACGGTGAGCAAGTCAGTGCTGCACCTTCTGACGGATAGCTACCAAAACATTCGTGTATTTCAGTGGGCAATGTTTTTGGGTTGGCTAAATGCCGTCTTGCCCTCAGTTTTCAGTCAATCACCAATGGTCGAATGTTTCTGTTCATGCTAGGTACCTAAAACGCGTCAATTGCTTGGAATCCAAAATTACAGAATCCGATCATGCTGAAACTTTAAATTTCTGTCCATTATCAAGAGGGACTTTTGGGAGTTCACAATAGCAAATTAGTGCACAGGCGCACATTTCAACACCTTTATAGTTTCTCCAGGTTCACCCGTTGAGAAATATGGGACTTCTGCTGACAACACAAGTAGTCCCAGAGGTGACACAAAGGCGCGTTTTAGGGACATTGTAGGTCCAAATGTGGGAAATGGGAGTTCGGAGCAATTTTCACAATGTTTTCGATTCATGCATAAATGGGCGTTAGGAAAATGTTATTGTATTTTTCGGTTATTCCCGCAGGAAATCACCAAATACTCTGTGCCATTGCACACCAAAACTTTCTTTGAAAGATTGGAAAACTTGAAGTTCAAAGATAATTTTCGGCCGCAAGAAAACCTGGCCAAAAACGATATAAAAAATGAAAAATTGCAAAATTTAGAAATTGAACGTCGAAGAAATTTGTGCACACTTGATTAAAGGGAAACCATTTGTGATTTTTTGATTTCTGCCCTACGCTTATCCTGAATCTGTTATTGGCTCCCTTGAGAGTCACAAAGAATCAGTTCGTGAGGTGTCAGTTGAGTGAATATCAGTTTATACCAGCTGTAAACGCCTCAAGTTGAAGATACTCAGAAGTAAACAGGTTCCCCTGAATGAACGGCTTCGATGATCCTTTTGCGCTCGTACGCAACATACGAATGGTATGAAGATCCCAATTGTTTTCTTGAAGGGGTACAAAGGGGAGTATTTAGCAGAGTGGAATTTAATGTGTTGTGTGGTTATCGTTGTCCGAATTTAATGCCAACTTTTTGGATTCTATTTTCAACCCTGATATCGAACGAGGAAGGGGACTAAATGAATGTGTAAAGTGCTCTATCCCCGTTAGGGTATGACGTGTTTCGCTTTTGGTATCTTCCTGTTTCTGTAAACTGACGACCGCAAAGGGGTAGAAGGAACTGCAAGAAAACCAAACAGTGCATTGGATGAGAGTTTTTCGAGATAGCACAGTCACTGAGGGGCTTACACTCCGCTCACCCGTCAACATCCCTCCTGGATGTCTTCCAGTTTCGTCATTCCAATTTCTCTGGTTCCATTCCTGTTTCGCCGTGAAATATGCTTTTGTGTATTTGCCGACCAATCCATTTCCCCTCATTCATAATTCTCGCCCAGTAAAAATTCGCACTAAGAAATTTACAGGGCGATGGGAGTGATTTTTGTTGAACGTGTAGGTACCCCTCTCAAGCTCCCGAACCAAAAATGTTCTGAAGGCTAATGCTAGTTCTGTTTACTACCCTGACAATAGCATTAATGTCGTGCAGGGAACTGAGAAAATTTGCATTTTATTGGTGCGGCAACTTCCCTGTGAACCTTCCCCCCATCTTTTTGAAATCTGCTCGGAACCAAAACCGTTCACGGTTTTGGTTGCTGCGCTACTGGTTTTTGCCAAAATTTACAGCCAAAACTTCAGCGTTGCTGGTAACGGCCGTGCTGGTTACAGCCAAAATTACAGCGGATTTGTTTTGGTGGAAACGGTAAATTTTTGTGTTAGCAAAAATGTTTGTGGGGGAAAGGTTCACTGTAGCCACCACGAAAATAACGATTTTCACATCTCCATTATGATCACTAACGCTGGTTTATGATACGTTAGTGTCGGTAAAAAGTACTCTGCACAATTTCGGCGTTGATGCTCTTCACGGAGCTGAGAAAAAAGATTTTGAACTGGGCATGCACGCACTCACCTGCCCCCTCCTGAAATGGAGTTTTTCTCAGCTTCCAGTACTGCTTGAAATAAGCTTTTAGAGCCGCCCAGGGAAGATTTGAAGATTGTCGACTCCTCAGCGATTGAATCCCCAGAAATTATCCGGCACATAAAAATTATTTTCACGGAGAGTCAGGAGAGATGCAGAGGAATGAAGCAGCTGCAGTATACGAAGGCAAGATTCTCGAAGCAAATGTCACCTCTTGCCCTTTGAGGGAGTATTTTAGATCGTTGGTCTTAAAATCCGGAATCCGCCACATAATCGTAAATTATATGTATTCTCCAAAAATAAATACGGGTCGATTGCAACATCTGAACAACATCTGTAACAATCCGTAATTGAAAACTGGCCAGAGAATTTTTGTGAAGAAATTTACTGGCTTGAGCTGTCCACCTCCATGGCAAATATATTCCCAATCCAAAAAATCTCTTTCTTTTTACCAACTTTCGCATAAAGGCACTACCTTGTGGGTAAGGAGCTTCGTGACACTTAGACCAAGCAAGAGATAAAATCATAGGCAGTTTCAAATCATTAGTGTTTGCTTGGGGCGAGCTATGGCAAGTGCTGCAAGCATTGAAAACATGACTCAGTATTTCGTTGTTTCGTGGTTTAGGCACGGTAATTATCGAGCTAGGTCTTTGCTTGGGGCGAGCTATGGCAAGTGCTGCAAGCATTGAAAACATGACTCAGTATGTCGTTGTTTCGTGGTTTAGGCACGGTAATTATCGAGCGAGGTGTTTGCTTGGGGCGAGCTATGGCAAGTGCTGCAAGCATTGAAAACATGACTCAGTATCTCGTTGTTTCGTGGTTTAGGCACGGTAATTATCTAATCAACCAAACGCTTTCATTGGAGCCAACCCAAATCACTTTGAAATCTGGCCAATCATTCGGAAAATTATGTACATTATATGCCTTTGCTAGAGGCAAACTTGAATTGAATTACTAGGGGCGAGTTTTCTCCGCAGCAGAATTTTGCGCAAAGTAGGCGGGTATGGGCCTCATCAGAAATCCTTACGCTCGCTTATAAATGCATATGCTAATTATCAAGCCGCCTACCTTTGACTTGTAAGGCCCACACTGAGGACCAGCAACGCTGAAAAACATGGTAATTAATGTCATGACTCATCAGGCTAATGAAAATTTCCTCCGGACTTACATGTATCGCATAATGGCCCTTCATAAAGCGACTTGATCTGTTCCAGGCAGCATCAAAGTTTTTGGATCTCCAAATTCTCCTAGCAACCGAAGGAGAAACTGGTTTCCTTGCATTGTTTAATTTATTTTTTTGAGGTCACACTTCAACTGCAGATCAGTGAGGATCAGAGGGGCACTTACCATCGTTTTGCCCTTTGGGCTTTGCCCATTGTTGGAGTCTGACGTATTGGTTGAAGTGCTCGCGGTGAAGGGAGAGAAGTAAGTTTATCCAACATTCGGTAGGAGCTGTAGTTCATGTATTGTATGTTTGAATCTATCTTCATTGATGCTGCTCCTGAGAAATACAGAGAGGTGAGGGGTGTGAGCGCAAATAAAAGTGGTTGATGCTTTACCAGCACGAAACCGCAGCAGTCGGACAAGATGCGACCTCATATTGCAAAGACCAAATTTGGACTTGCAGTGGTATTCCCCTGTTTGTCAAAATGTTTGCTTCCTACCTCTCCTTTTGATAACTATACACTTGTATGATAAACAGACCTGTTGACAAACCTCGCCCACAAGTTGACCAGTTTCACACATCCTGTATACGCTCTGCCAAAATAAATGGGACAACGATTGACCTTACTGTCGATGCTCACATCATTTCACACGGTTGCTGTCGCCGTAGCATTTGTGACATTCTTATCATAGTATTTTCATTATTACAAAATAAAAAATAAATGACAATGTTCTCACCTCACAGGGTGAGAAGACTATTGACGTTTACGTGGCATTGAGGATTCAAAATTCATATTTTGATCTTTGTCTCAGAGCATGATGAAATCCACATTTCCCCGTTGGCATACTACGAGTACACAAATTTCTGGAGTTTTACCTTCCGTGCCTTTTATCCTTTCCCGAGGAGCGTTGCAGTTTAGAAAAAATTGACGACCTCTCATAATAACCGATGCGTTTAAATTATTCGATTAATATGGGTGTCTCAAATTCTCAGTGAAATCCATAAGTAAATGAGACCCGAGCAGGGTTGCAAGGTTGTAGACTAAATAACGATAATCTTGAACCCACAAGGATTTCAGGTTTCCAGAGGCTTTGGACTACTCTGGTCTCTCTTGAAAAAAATAAGGGATGGAATGATTAATGACAGTTTCAAATTTCTGGGTTATTTGTGCATATCCTCTGGGGCCCTTTGTCCGCTAAAAGTATTGAAATACCATACTCCGTCGGTCAGGGATTTTGAACCAATGATCCTCAGCACGCATATGCTGGCTATGCACGAGAATTCAACCAAAGCTTGGTATGGGCCAAAATGAAAAAAAAACGAGATTGATAAACGTACACTTTTCTATGATTATTCGGTGTCCATCTACACAAATCATGAATGAGAATGGGATTCATTCGTTCGACTTTCTCATCATCTTCCTTTCACATTTAAATGTTACGACTACGCTTTCATTACCATGTAAAAGTTCAGATTGCAGCAGTTCAGAAATTGACTATAATTTTCCGGAAGCAGCAGAAGATTCGTGAAATTTCTCCAGGTGAAATCAATGATTGGTTTAGTTTTATTGTCCGCAGTAGCATTGAACGGTGCTGTATCGTTTGGTCGTCGAATTTACGTAAAACAGTTGGGGCACAACTGGAAGAACAACCTTTGAAAAACTCGCCGCATTTTCTTCTCTTCTCAACCTCGAAGCCCGTCCATCTACATTTGTACCTCTCTCACTTCTGCGGCGTTTGTTGATCGCCGCTTTTACTCGAACGTTTGAATTCGATTTGAGTCGTGCTGAATTCCATGGGGATCTCCAGAATTCCAGTTTCAGATTATGATTCTGTAAAATATTTCCCACGCGAAACGCTCTATAGGCCAGCAGTAGGAGATTGGCGTTATGGGAAATTCTGACGACAGAATTCAAGGCCGCGCAATATCTTTGCATCCAAAAACAATACGACAAAAATTATGCTGTTCCGATTCGGTTGGACTGGCAGAAAGTGCAACAAAAACCCAGCCAAGCTTTCTGCTCAAGCCAAGCTCTCTGATCAAAAAAATATCTTTCATTCTGTTCACACAATTAAAACTGGTTTTGTTCAACCCATTTACTACTTCTTCCCATGTGTTTTCAAATTTTTATAAAGTTTCAAATTTTTGGTGAGAGAAGACACTGCTCCCAAAAACAGTTGACATAACTGATGACTACGCCACATTTGGTGAGAGAACTAACTAATCTGCGAAATCTATTGGCTGACTTCCAATATGTGTTGTTTTTTTTGTGAAATGCGCAATGTAGTGGAACATGCCCATTCGCCAGGTGGAAAGATCAAGTTTCTTGCAAACATAAATTTTTAGAATTCGGGTAAACTCATGTGGCGAATGTGCACCTTGGAAGTGTGATGCTATCGTCGAAGGTCGATGCTATCGTTGACGTTTTGTTTTGACCAGATCTCATCGCTGCGAATAGAAAAAGATGATTTAACATTGGTATAATGCAGATGAGAGATTTTAAGAGCGAACACCAGGATAGACGGCTGCAAGCACTTTATGCGGATTCATCAGTGAACTTTCGTCTGCCTCTTCCTGCCGCGGTCTGGGCAAAATGATGTTCATTGTTCTGGCGCTTTGGATCAGGAACGGAAGAAATTGAGCAATGTCACCAGCAATTAATTCCATGAAGGTGGGCAGGCGAAAAACACGAATCCAGTAAGCTCAATTACTACATGGCGCGAAAATCGTGCTCCAGGGCAGGAGATTGGAGTACAGATGACTACAAAGCACGTTTCCAGTGATCTTTTGTTTTTTTCTTGGAAAAGACGAAAGGGAAAAGTGTCTCCAAGTATTTTATAAAGCCGCGAAATTGAGTTTTTCCGGTGTGGTGTTGTTGTAGCAGTTCATACTGTGTTCAAGAAGAGCGTCAAAAAGAAAAGAAAAAAGAAAAAATATAAACAATAAATGAAAAAAACGATATTTTTTACGATCTTTTTTTATAAACGATAAATTGTCCTATTGATTTGAGGTGCTTCGTTAAATATTGCGTTTATTGCGCTGGTTTGCCGTGACTGGCAGGTGCGGGCGACTGACCCCTGACAATACATGCTCCCAGCGGCTTGTTTTCCTCTGGTATGTGCATCTGCTGTGCCTGCTGGATAATTTCGTCTCTGGAACACGAAAGTGAGCAAAAAATAACCACGTAATTTCATTATTTCTTCAGATTCAAAAGGAATACTCTGGTAGTGGAAATTTCTCTACGTCTAAGGTTTCTGCCCGTTGGTACCATGCTGGTTCTCTGCCCTGATCCCAATTGCAGCGGGCTTCGCCTCAAAGATCCTTTTATTGGGTCAGCGCTCAGATACTTCCCGCAGAAGCATCCGCATACGATAACCTGAAATGGGGCACCTGGTTTCGTTAAAGTTCAGAGATGTGAAATTACACTCACGATGTACTTTAAATGGCGGCCTCCGTCGCTGTCGTCTGTTAAACCTACACATTCATTTAGTGCGGATTGCTAATGCATTCGTGCCTGCTTTCTTTGCGCATTTAACAATAAATGTTGTCCCACGCGGTCCGATGCGTTCCAAAATGACTTCCTCTTCAGGGAGCGGCAACCCCTACCCAAGAGAATTTTTCTTTCAAATAATACTGGAATGAAAAAGCCTGTGGATGAATTATATCATTATAAAAGAGTCAATTTTCGGGAAAGTCAAATTGTGGGTAGCAAATTCCGTCGCATGTGAGCAATTGAAGGCCATCCAGGATCCACTCTCATTTTTTACTCGGGCTCGCTACAAATTACTTGCCTCCAGTGTTGAAGAGAGAGGCCCTCACTGGCACATAGGCAGAGAGGAGACTAGTTTTCAGTTGGCATGATGTAAATCTTTGCTAGTGGCGAGCCATATGTTTGCTTCGATTTTCTCATTGCTCACACATTTCACGGGCGTTAGGCTCAATAATTATCCAATGGCATTCTCTTTCAGTGATTAGCGCCTTTTAATTGCGAGTAAGCAGTCTGCTCTTAGGTAACCTGTGATACAAGCGATTTTACTGGTGGCGAGCTTTTCGTTTCGCCAAGCAGAAAATTATCTTTCTTGCCCAAAAGGATTATGTAGTTGTGTCTCAAGATTATGCTTGTTAATTATCAAACAGCCTAGGGCTCAGCAGAAATTATGACTCACGCTTAATGCTCATAATCAATCCGCCTAACTCTTGGTGTTAAAGGGGCTAATTAGTGGAAATTTTCTCTGGATATCTATCGCATTACGATATTTCGAATTCTGGCCCTTCATAAACCGACTTGATCTGTTCCAGGCAGTATCAAAGTTTTTCTGTCTCTGAGTAAACGAAGGAAAAACTGGTTTCCTTATATTGTTTAATTTATTTTATTGAGGTCACCTGCAACAAGAGATCAGCGAGGATCGGAGGGCACATTTACCATCGTTTTGCCCTTTGGGCTTTGCCCACTGTTGGAGTCTGACATCTTAGTTGTGGTGTTTGTGGATACGGAAGAAAGGTAAGTGTTTATCCAACTGTTCACAAGAGCGGTGATACACGTACTACTTGTTCTGGTTTGTCTGCACAGGTGTTGTGCCAACATAGGAAAGATATACGTAAAGTGGGAGGGAGGTACACGAGTTCATGTGGAATGTGTCTGGTGCTTTAACCGCAGCAACCCGACAAAATGTGACCTCGAGTTGCCTATCAATCAGAGAATTGCAGAAAGATTGGGGCTAAATCTTTGCCTGCTGGATTTCACTTTGTTAACTGACCGCACCAGAAAGATAAAGACGATAAGATGACAGCCCTTCCAAACAAATTGCCCACTCACACACATCCTGTCTGCGCGCTGCCAAATTGGAAAG
>JASGXE010009990.1:0-14906 GCA_030068105.1 Sinentomon sp. SZTP_YWyxl
ACTCTTGCGCGAATTTGGCGTCGTGTGGACCCAGCTTTCTTTTTCCGTGTGCGTTGCCCTTTATTTCTTTGTTTTGATTCTGTTTCAACCAAGAGAAAAATCCGGCGACTTTGTCCTTTCATTCTGTTGTCAAGGTCAACACAACCCCGTTTTCGGAGAAAGAACTCCTGCAATCATCGGTTTTGAATTCGGCCAGCAGTGATGCAGGCACATAGCATTGCTGAGGGGTAGGGGCGGCGGCGCGACGAACACAAAGGCTTTGCCGACCGATTGACGCTTGCAGACACACAAACGAAGATTCAATTTTGCCAAAGGAAAAATGTCTTAATTTGAACTTTATTATTAGAGAGACATGTCCAACCAAGGAGTGTAGAGGAACAAGTGTCGAGGCTGGTAGTTCATTGTTGCCTCGCTAAGTTTGGCGCTGGTATCGCTCTGTGTGCATGATTTTCTGTTGACTGATGGGAATCGCAGCGGGCGTTTCGTAAAAACTGTGTGTTGTTGGAAAGTTCTTGACGGATTTCGATGATTTTGGTGTCGAAAGAGAGCTGATAAAATGCAGATTATCATTTCTCAAAGAAATTTCATTATTTCTTGCGCGAAATGTCGAAAACGTTGTTGGGGGAAACAAAGCCGTTTCCGAGACCGTCAAAATTTCCGCCTCCCAGTTTGCAAAATGGACTGAAGGTAAAATTTTCCCTTGCAACATGGGATCGACCTGCTGCAAAGTTGTTCACCAATGCCTGGCCTATCGTTTGACACCATATTCATCGAAATCTGTGGCTATTTGACCCACATTTGTCCCTTCAAAGCAGCGGAGAATCCAATGGCTCTGCGGATGAATTTGGCTCCATCGCCATTTCAAAATCTGATTTCAGAATCCGGCTTCCTCGGGAACGAAAACGATGCGTGTTGCACTGTGTTGATCAAATCAGGATCCCTGATTGTTGTGCACTCTTTTCCAGTGTTCCATCCATCCACAAGTTACGCCCCTTTCCGTGGATTTCGCAGAAGGACTTTTCAAAAGAACCGCTGCTTCCAAAAGAGCCACTTTTTGATGCCATTCAATATTCATTTTTCATTCCAAAATCGTTTTGGGAATAAGCCGTTTCAGCAAATTCAACAAAATGCTGCCAAGATGGTTGTGAAATGACGCTTAACATTGGGAGTGAAGCGGCGCTTTTGGGATCAAGGGAATGTTGTTTGAAATGAAACAGCCATGCACGCACGACAGACCGCAATTTTCAGGATCATATTCACGTTTTTGGGGCATTTTTGGAGAAGGAAAGGGCACCGACCCAATCGAGGGTCGGAGACGGAGCCCGCCCCCAGTGGAAATGGGGTCAGGCGGACCCCGTGGGGCAGATCCCTGGTGGGGGGCTTAAAGGCGGAGTCCCAGCTGCCCAAGAAATTTTGAAATTTGGAGTTCGATTGGGCGCAATTTTCTGGGTGCGACATCCGTGTTCATCCAGTTTTGCCTTGGCATGGAGGCCGCTTATGACCGTTGATGACGAATTTGTCGTCTTCCACGACACACTGGTTCTATTCCTCACTGTATTTTCATCAATTACAAGATTTTTCAGTTGTATGCAGCGTGCTTTCGACATTTGTGAAGACTCAAAGAGAGATTGCGGCAAAGCATCATTTTTTACTAGGGGGCTGCGCCCCCTACGGGGGCGTTCAGTCTCCACGGTCATTTATCTGGGCATAAGTAAACGACGCGGGCATATATTACTTCCCTGACAATCTCTGACAATAATAGCAACGAAATACTTCCGCAAATTTCGTTTATTTGCCCTCTTGTCTGGCTCACGTGTGTGCAAATTGTGCTTTAACCTCTTTTGAGAAACCCTTACTGCCGCCCTTTTTCGGGACATTTTGAGCACTTACATAGAAAAAAGGTTACAGTCGATGAAAACAAATTAATGCTGACATCGTGACACCCTTTCTATGTGCCTTCCCATTTTTTTAAATAGTGCAACTGTTTTGAAAGCAATATTTCCGTTTGCTGTTCTCCGCATTTCCCCCTGGCAGGAATCAGGCCGCAGAAGGCCCAGGTAACTGCCTACCTGCATTTTAGAAGAAGTGCTTCTTTGTGCTTACAAAACATATTCCTAAACTTGAGAGAAATAGGCCCACATCCTGGTAGAAACAGGCCCATGGGTTGATTGCACAGCTCCCATTCGCCCTGGGCAAATCTTGAAGGGAAGCTGAATTTCCTGTTTTTGTTGCTTTCAGGAAATGCCCATGTTTTAATAAAATTGGTGCTGCATTTTTCTGAGCAAGTTGGGCAAATCAAAAAGTCTCATTGTTCCACACGGGTTGACCGGTGTTTTATCATTTCTAATTTGATGGCAAACGCCTTGCCCCATTCTGTGCATGCATGGGCTTTTCTTTCGCGATGCACTCTTTTCGTGTGTGTTTTGCAGCGAATCTCGGCATTTGAAAGTCGTGTCAAAAGTGTTCACTTGACACAGTGCCCCATGCCCGACGTTGTTGTCTGTTTGCTCGCGGTGATTGTCATCCTTTTCCCGCCGTTGATGATCCGGTGCTTACGGATGTTTCTCATGATCGACTCGTTAATAATTTTGGGGCCCTGACTGACTGCACAAATCTGCATGTTCCTGCAAAGGGCAAGTCCAATACGGCGGCGATTTTAAACGCACAGAAAAATAAATTAAAACAAAGAAATAAGAAAAAACAACAACAGAACAGGAGATTCTGTTTGCCTCAGAGCCGGCTTTTCAGACGTCCGCCTCTGCCGCCTCCCTGTCGCGGAGGCGGCCAACACCCTGCAGAGGCGGCCTTTCGACCGATGGGGGAGGGCCGTTCGGTCGGCGGCCTGTCATGAAGCAGAAGAGGGGGTGGTCATGAGGTTCCCTTTTTGGAAGTGTTTCCTTTCCACATGCTTCGAAAACTTTGTGGAGCACGCACCTAAGTGCACCATTCTGAAACATGTACATTTGGGACACTAACCTCTACATGGATCCAGTCAGTGTCCCAAATGTACATGTTTCAGAATGGCGCACTTAGGTACGTGCTCTACAAAATTTTCTGTGCGAAATTGCGGATGTGCCCAGCAGTTTTCGGATGTCTCCACGGCCTGTCAAATCCATATTCATTGTGGAATGTGGACACAGCGCTTCCCGCATTTCTCATTTCCTTCATTTGTGCGCTGCCGACCCGAACGTTTCAAGCTTGTTCAACCTTGCCTTCTCTCACTTCATTCTTTCTTTTCTTTCTTCCGCTCCCCGCCTTCTTCAGTTTGTTTGTCCCTTTGCAGTCTGCAGATTCGCCACAAAAAAAGATCAGCGATGAAACAAACAGTGAATCGCGTGTTCATAACTGATTTATGCAGAATGACGCAAGCCGTTTTGAAACATTCAAGCAGGCTGCCAACCTCCAAAGCCCATTCGATTTGAGCATGAAAAGCACTTTCGTTTCTCCAGCCTAATCGCATCTTCGTTTCCCTTGGCGGAGAAATGGTCATGTGTCGCGAGGAATGGAAATCCTCTTTGGGTTTTGGTTGAGCGGATATTTTCCGAGGAGGGCATCGAGAGGACCAACCTCTGCATGAACGCAGGACAGGGGCGGTCGGAACTAAAAATATGCAGGAGGGGCAAGAGTGTAGGCCGCGCAGCGGCCCCACAGCCGGGGGGTTCGGGGGGCAGGAGCCCCCGGCGGGGATCCAAGGGGCGGAGCCCCTGGTGGGGGGTCTGGGGGGCGAAGCCCCCCAGAAGCCAAAGACATGCTCCAAAATTTGGTCCATGAGAAACACTCCCAGAACAACTTTGGCAGTTATTTTGATCACATCCTTTCCGGAACATTTTGTTGATCTCAAATGGGGTCTTTTTCCCAGAAAGATTTACCAAACGATACTTGACTAAACAGTCGTGTGGTGCACGCAATCCCACAAGCAACGCGGCGTGGCACATTATTCACAAACTTATACCTCTCCGTTTCGCGATTTTTCAAAGAAAGTAAAGATGTCAGGATTTGAAGCACCCTGATACAAAGTCGAACCTGCTCGTCCATCGTGCTGTTCCATCGCTTTTCGGTGAGGCACTTGAAAGCATCAATTTTTCTTACCTATTCGTAGACAGGGTGAAACTTCTGTTTCTGCTTCGTTTTATTGGAATTCAGCTTGTGGAGATGATGTCGGCATAGGAGTCGGTGGAAGATCGGCTTGTGCCATTTTGAGGGACGGTTCATTGTCATGAGACTCGGAGACTGATTCAGGTCATTGCGAGTCCGACACAATTTTGTCTTCGTCGAAAACAATTTTCGTGACGCCATCACAATTGAGTGATCTCTTCAGCTGAGTTTCTCTGCTCTTGAGCACCGACTCACTTGCAATTTATTTTTGATGGGCACATTTGGAAAATTTCCACTTCCCAAAATCACTTTCGACAAACTTCAAGCCAACTTCGCTGAGTTTTTTTGCACTTTTCCATTATTTTGATTTTGTTGCGTGCAGTCGTGCACAATAAAACGCACACGGTTATGGCGACTTCCGATTCAATGCTTCCTCAAGAGCAGAGGCAAGTGACAAAAGTTCATATGCACCCTTCATATATTGCCAACAGATTGGCACCCTCCAACCCAATGCACATTGGATGATGAAGATGAGGGGAAAACGGGAAACAGCAAAGACGTCTATAATGACCTTCCTTGCTCTTTGTACACATATACTCTTTGTACACATTTCTGGAATTCAGCTTGTGGAGATGATGTCGGCATAGGAGTCGGTGGAAGATCGGCTTGTGCCATTTTGAGGGACGGTTCATTGTCATGAGACTCGGAGACTGATTCAGGTCATTGCGAGTCCGACACAATTTTGTCTTCGTCGAAAACAATTTTCGTGACGCCATCACAATGTTGAGTGATCTCTTCCAGCTGAGTTTCTCGGCTCTCGAGCACCGACTCACTTGCAATTTATTTTTGATGGGCACATTTGGAAAATTTCCACTTCCCGAAATCACTTTCGACAAACTTCAAGCCAACTTCGCTGAGTTTTTTGCACTTTTCCATTATTTTGATTTTGTTGCGTGCAGTCGTGCACAATAAAACGCACACTGTTTATGGCGACTTCCGATTCAATGCTGTCTCAAGAGCCAGAGGCAAGTGACAAAAGTTCATGAACCCTTCATATTGCCAACAGATGGGCACCCTCCAACCCAATGCACATTGGATGATGAAGATGAGGGGAAAACGGGAAACAGCAAAGACGGCTATAATGACCTTCCTTTCTCTTTGTACACAAGTCTGATGAAGGCAGAGTACATCGACCCTCATTTCTCGGACCTCAAACTCCGGCCTTCTTCGAGTTCAAAGGAAACCACCTCCCACTGAAGCTACAGCAATGCTGCAGGATCCAATTGTTGATTGAAAAGTGAGGTACATGCAAGAACCAGAGCAAGATCCTTTTAATAACCGCCAAAAATTATTGGCGCGCCATTCAAGGAGGAGGAGACTTCTCCTGACATGGAGGATATGCCAGGAGGTCTTCAGCTTAGCTTTGGTTGATCACAATAGGTATCATATCCACCATCCTCAGTCTCAGTCGGTCCTCTCTATTTCCCAACTTTTGTCTCCTTTTAAGATTGAGATTGCTTTTCGTGTTCATGGGCAAAAATGAATCACTTTCACCACATTTGGATGGGAAAGTACCCACACATGTGTGTGACCCGCAGGCAACGGTAATCGGTAGGTACAGTCCGCTGTGAAAGTTTATGCAGAGGTCGATGTTCGACTTTGGTTTTTGACAAACAATCAGGCATCAAAATGGGAAATGGCACAGTTCAAAAAACGAAAAAATTAAAAAAAAAAAACAAAAATTAAAAAAACATGAAAATTCCACATTTTTCGTGAGGCAAAATACAGGAGGGGCAAGATAGGCTTCACTTTTTCTAGGAGGGGCAGGCTGCCCCCCCTGCCCCCCCGTTTCCGACGCCCCTGACGCAGGACAAACCTATCTTGGCGGCACTGCTTGCATCCTTGCATTTGTTTTTTTTCAAGAGAGCAAGGCGATCGGCACGCATGCATATTTTCCAGCATCCACGAAGACCGACCCACCACAAAGCCAAGCCCAAGACAGTGGCTGGTTGGTGGTGGGCAGGTGCGACTTCATGGAGTTGATGATGATGATTGTGAAAAGCACACTGATCGAAAACTCCACGTCAGGCGCCAACACCCCACCGCCCTCGCGTTTGTTTGACGTTTGCATCCTCGGACAACAATGAGGAAGGCCACCAGTCAGATGTTCGTCCGATTCGGCATTCAAACAACTCAGCGACATGCCTCCCCCTCACCGCTGTTTGCAGTGCACGGCCGCTGTTTGCTGCAGACGAAAAGTGGCGAGGAAATTACTTTCACCATGTGCCATTTTTCGATCTTTCAGACAAAATGTGAAAATTTTCACGATTCGGATTCAAAATGTGAGATTTTCAAAGGTGGAGGTTTGGCATCAAATCAGATATGGAAAACCATCGGCAACGGTTCCAAGGTCCGACCGCATCTTCCCACCACATCTCGGAATCGCCGACACCGCATCCACGCATCTCAAGTAGTAAAGTTTTTTTTTCAAGTTGTGCATTGGTTGGGCAGAGGTTTTGGTGGTTTCGGCGGGTTGACGTTCGGTAGCTTTCGTTGGCAGGTACCCAAGTCGAATAAAAATCTGAAAAAAAAATAACCGAACCCAACCTGAACCTAACATAACCTAGACCTTTCCACTTCACCAAACCTTTACTTTACGCATTCTAATCTTACCAGTACTCGACCCAATCCACTTGAAAAAATCGGAAAGTTTTATTTTGAGATACGGTGGATGCGGCTGTGACAATTCCTAGATGCGGTGGATGCGATGCGGTTGGGAAAATTCCGAGATGCGGTGGATGCGTTGGAAAGATGCAGTGGAGGCGATGGCAGACAGGACTTTACCGCAACGAAACATGACCTCGACCTTATCAGACTTCACCAAACCAAACGCAATCAAACCTTGCCAATACCCAACTAAATCCACTTGAAAAAAGAGAAAATTCCATTTTGAGATGCGGCTGGACAATTCAGAGATGCGGTGGATGCGTTGGAAAGATGCGGCAGAGGTGACGGTGGAGAGGTCTTTGGAAATCATGAAAAAAAACCAACATCGATGTTTTCCGAGGTTTTCACAGAAAAAGTGGTGCAAGTAATTTTCTCGGCACTGTACATACAGAGAAGTCATTCACCTCGCGAGTCAAGTCTCCTGGCCGTTGGATTCATTGGATCAGGAGGCTTCTTTTTTGAGGCTTCAATCTGGAGGCTTCACTTTTAAAATAAAATAAATAACATTTTTGAACATTATTGTATTAGACTAGGGGGCTGCGCCCCCTACGGGGGCGTTCAGTCTCCACGGTCATTTATCTGGGCATAAATAAACGACGCGGGCAAATATTACTTCCCTGACAATCTCTGACAATAATAGCAACGAAATACTTCCGCAAATTTCGTTTATTTGCCCACTTGTCTGGCTCACGTGTGTGCAATTTGTGCTTTAACCTCTTTTGAGAAACCCTTACTGCCGCCCTTTTCGGGACATTTTGAGCACTTACATAGAAAAAAAGGTTTCAATTTACTTTTGCGCGGTATGTAAAGTGGTGGCGGAATTTATGTACCAATACATGTGTTTTTCCCATTTATCTGTTGCCTCCGAAATTTCTTTTTCTTTCTTTTTATTCTTATGCAGGCAGCAGAAATTAAAGCGCCAGAATCGGACCAATCTTTCCAGAGGCGCCAGATTTTTTTGACCTCGGTTATAAAAGAGGTTTTTAATTTCTACAGTATTTTGTGCAAAAATCTGAACAGTGCAATTTTTTACATGTATGAGTACATTGATTCCGCCGCCACTGCACATGTAGTGCTTTCTGCTTCCACCTTGTGCAGTCAATTGCGTTTCAGTAATTGAAAGCCAATCGCGCAGACTCATTTCCCGGACGCTTTTTAAGAAATGAGTACGCGTTTGTGCCCTTTTCCATCAACTCCGTGTTAAAGTCCCGACCCTCCAAAAACTGGGAAAAACGCTAGTAACAATGGAAAAAGGTTAGGTTAAGTCAGGTTAGGGGAGGTTAGGTAAGTTAGACAGGTTAGGTTTGGTTAGATTAGCTTTATTTTTCACTTTTTCGATACGCGCAAAATCGGGATGGGCCCAAACGCTTACTCATTTCTTAAATTCGCTTCCCGGACGTCGTCTGTCGCAGGTCACGTCGTCGAAGAAATCCCAGTGTGCTGACAAACCGGCCCTGAAATCAATGTTGCCCGACTCGCAACAACCCCAGGACCAAGCGAAAATCCAAGTTGCTCGTCAATCGCAATCAATTTCCCACGCGCTATAGTCCACTCCACTTTCTCACAATGGTTTGGCTACCCACTTGGCGGCAGCGATCGTCATCTTCCAAAACAATTTCATTGTCTTCATTTGCCCGGTAGTCGAACAGTGTCGTGATAAACAGAGCCCTGACTCCAATGTTAACTCGATCTGAATCTCTCTCCCTCTCTCCCTCTCTCCCTCCTCTCCCTCCTCTCCCTCCTCTCCCTCCTCTCCCTCCCTCCTCACCTCCTCCCTCTCTTCCTCCTCCTTCCCATCTCCCATCCCCACCCTCCCTCTCTCTCTTCCCCTACCCACTCTTCTCTCCTCCCTACTCCCTTCTCTCTCCCCTTTCCCCTCTCTTCTCCCTCACCCCCTCTCTCCTCCCTCACCCCCTCTCTCTCTTTCTCTCCCTCCCTCCCTCTCTCCCCCGCTATCTCTCATTCTTTCTCTCTGTCGCCCCACGATCTCGGCCACAAAACCAAACTGTTTGCATTGTGCGTGAAGCCTTGTGACTGTCCGAACGTGTTTTGACGATCGGTCGCTACATTTTCCTGTCAAGCAATGTCTCGCTTCTTTTTTTCAAACAGCCAGGCAAGGTATTATGACAATTTCGCTTGTCGGCATGCATTGCTCCATTGATGAGTGGGCAGATTGATCGTTGATGCATGCTGGATGTGTAATTTTTTAGTGTCCACACATGAATCAATTGTTGCATTTGTGACACAAAGAAGCATGAACCCCTCACTTTTTGAACAGTCGAAGCCAAATTAATGCTGACCACGTGACACCCTTTCTATGTGCCTGCCCATTTTTTAAATTGTGCAACTGTTTTGAAAGCAAAATTTCGTTTGATATTCTCCGCATTTCCCCTTGGCAGGAATCAGGCCGCAGAAGGCCCAGGTAACTGCCTACCTGCATTTTAGAAGAAGTGCTTCTTTGTGCTTACCAAACATATTCCTAAACTTGAGAGAAATGGGCCCATATCCTGGTTGAAACAGGCCCATTAGTCGATTGCACAGCTCCCATTTAGCCCGAGGGCCATAGTCGAAGTTAGCCCTGGGCAAATCTTACAGGGAAGCTGAATTTCCTGTTTTTGTTGCTTTCAGGAAATGCGCATGTGTTTTAATAAAATTGGTGCTGCATTTTTCTGAGCAAGTTGGGCAAATCAAAAAGTCTCTCTCATCAACGGGTTGACCGGTGTTTTGTCATTAATATATTGATGGCAAACGCCTTGCCCCATTCTGTGCATGCATGGGCTTTTCTTTCGCGATGCACTCTTTTCGTGTGTTTTGCAGCGAATCTCGGAATTTGAAAGTCTTGTCAAAAGTGTCCACTTGTTGTTGTCTGGTTGCTCGCGGTGATTGTCATCTTTTTCCCGCCGTTGATGATGGTGCTTACGGATGTGTCTCATGATCGACTCGTTAATAATTTTGGGGCCCTGACTGACTGCACAATCTGCATGTTCCTGCAAAGGGCAAGTCCAATTCGGCGGCGATTTTCAACGCACAGGAAAATTCATAAAACAAAGAAATAAGAAAAAACAACAAAACAGGAGATTCTGTTTGCCTCAGAGCCGGCTTTCGTCACGCGTCCGCCTCCGCCGCCTCCCTGTCGCGGAGGCGGCCAACACCCTGCAGAGGCGGCCTTTCGACCGATGGGGGAGGGCCGTTCAGTAGGCGGCCTGTCATGAAGAAGCAGAGAGGGTGGTCATGAGGTTCCCTTTTTGGAAGTGTGTCCTTTCCACATGCTTCGAAAGTCAGTGTCCCAAATGCACATGTTTCAGAATGGCGCACTTTGGTACGTGCTCTACAAAATTTTCTGTGCGAAATTGCGGATGTGCCCAGCAGTTCCTCCTCGACCTGTCAAATCCAAATTCATTGTGGAATGTGGACACAGCGCTTCCCGCATTTCCCATTTCCTTCATTTGTGCGCTGCCGACCCGAAAGTTTTCAAGCTTGTTCAACCTTGCCTTCTCTCACTTTCATTCTTTCTCCCGCTCCCCGCCTTCTTCAGTTTGTTTTGTCTCTTTGCAGTCTGCAGATTCGCCACAAAAAAAGATCAGCGATGAAACAAACAGTGAATCGCGTGTTCATAACTGATTTACGCTGAATGACGCAAGCCGTTTTGAAACATTCAAGCAGGCTGCCTTGCCTCCAAAAGCCCATTCGATTTGAGCATGAAAAGCACTTTTGTTTCTCCAGCCGAATCGCATCTTCGTTTCCCTTGGCGCATCTTGGTTTCCCTTCGTTTCCCTTGGCCTTGGCAATGGTCATGTGTCGCAAGGAATGGAAATTCTCTCTGAGTTTTGGTTGCGCGGATTTTTTCTGAGGAGGGCGTCGAGTCGAGAGGACCAACCTCTGCATGAACGCAGGACAAACTTCTCTTTGCGGCACTGCTTGCATCCTTGCATGTTTTTTTTTTCAAGAGAGCAAGGCGATCGGCACGCATGCACATTTTCCAGCTTCAACCAAAACAAAGCTCAGCCGAAGACAGTGGCTGGTTGGTGGTGGGTAGGTGCGACTTCATGGAGTTGTGAAAAACACACTGATCGAAAAAACCACGTCAGGCGCCAACACCCCACCGCCCTCGCGTTTGCTTGACGTTTGCATTCTCGGACAACAATGAGGAAGGCCCAGGAAGGCCAGATGTTCGTCCGATTGGGCATTCAAACAACTCACATGCGACATGCTTCCTCCTCATCGCTGTTTGCAGTGCATGGCCGCTGTTTGCTCAGACGAAAAGTGGCGAGGAAATTACTTTCACCATGTGCCATTTTTCGATCTTTCATACAAAAAATGTGAAAATTTTCACGATTTCGGATTCAAAATGTGAGATTTTCAAAGGTGGAGGTTTGGCATCAAATCAGAGATGGAAAACCATCGGCAACGATTCCAAGGTCCGACCGCATCTTCCCACCTGATCTCGGAATCGCCGACACCGCATCCACCGCATCTCAAGTAAATGTTTTTTTTTCAAGTTGTGCATTGGTTGGGCAGAGGTTTTGGTGGTTCCGGCGGGTTGACGGTCGGTGAGCTTGCGTTAGCAGGTACCAAAGTCGAATAAAAATGTGCAAAAAATGACCGAACCCAACCCAAACCTAACATAACCTCGACCTAATCCCACTTCACCAAACCTAAACTTTACGCATTCTAATCTTACCAGTACTCGACCCAATCCACTTGAAAAAATCGAGAAGTTTTGTTTTGAGATACGGTGGATGCGGCTGTGACAATTCCTAGATGCGGTGGATGAGATGCGGTTGTGACAATTCCGAGATGCGGTGGATGCGTTGGAAAGATGCAGTGGAGGCGATGGCAGACAGGACTTTACCGCAAGGAAACATGACCTCGACCTTATCAAACTTCACCAAACCAAACGCAATCAAACTTTGCCAATACCCAACTAAATCCACTTGAAAAAAAAATCCATTTTGAGATGCGGTTGGACAATTCAGAGATGCGGTGGATGCGTTGGAAAGATGCGGCAGAGGCGACGGTGGAGAGGTCTTTGGAAATCATGAAAAAACCAACAGCGATGTTTTCCGAGGTTTTTCAGAAAAAGTGGTGCAAGTAATTTTCTCGACACTGTACATACAGAGAAGTCATTCACCTCGCGAGTCAAGTCTCCTGGCCGTTGAATTCATTCAATCAGGAGGCTTCTTTTTGAGGCTTCAATCTGGAGGCTTCACTTTTAAAATAAAACAAATAAAATTTTTGAACATTATTGTATTAGATTATGGCCAATGACAGAACCTAGATGTAAATGCATAGGAGTTTTCGAACCTTAGGGATTCGATTCGCAGGATTCGATTCGAATGCCGATTCGCACAGCCCTAATGTACATCAAGTACAACACTTATAACCATTTCGGTGTACATTTTTGGGCCATCCTGTAGGTACCTACTTGACTGAAAGATACTTGAGTGTTTAGTCCGAAAATTTCAATGCAACATTACGAGTAGGTATGTTGACAAACTTAATTTGAGCAAAGAACCATTGGAACCGTGCATTCAACAAATGCTCTGCTGTTCAAAGAAGAGTCGACTGAAAAGCAATTTATGGAAAAGCAAATCCGAACAAAACATTTTCTGCCCAAATTGTTGAACTTGCACAAAAGCATAATCAGGTAGGTAGGTACCTTCGTATCCAATCTGAAACGGGCACATTTTTGGTCTGGATACAAAACATTAAAATTTTGGGCCTGGATACAAAACTTTAAAATTTTGAACCGGAAATTTTGGGCCTGGTGACAAAACATGAAAAATTTTGAACCGGAAATTTTGGGCCTGGATACAAAACTTTAAAGTTTTGAACCGGACACATTCCAAAACACGTCGTGACGTCGATGTGATATTTTTCAAACAAAAATGTCCAAATGGGGAACTAGGTATCATTCCACCTAATGAGGAACTATCATTACACCCAATGCTATAAGTTTTTTTTCTTTTTTATCACTATTACATAGCACAGACCTGCCTGCCCTTGGCCTTTTTTGTTCTGCTTGTGAAATGCGAATTGACACCACTTGCGGTTGATGAAAAAAGAATGCCAGTATCAATGTCCGAGGGACTTTAAGGGGACCACTCCACAGAAAACAGTAAAAATTGGTCAAATTTTGCTTTTTTCAGTTTTCATCCCAAGTTGTAGGTCTATCTTTTAGGAACATTTTAGGCCAAACCCCACGAGATTCTGATGATTACTTTAGAAGATATGGCGATCCTAGCCGGGATCGCACCAAGCGTCCACATTGAAACGCGGTCAACTTCAAATGCATTTTTCTTTTGAATTGCATTTTTCTCGCATTTTAGTTTTTTACTTCTTTTTTGGCTTCAAAATGCTACTCCTCAGCCATTTTTTGACCTACATGGCTGAAATTTTGCATGAAGAATCCCTGTTGGGTGTAACCTCTTTTTGTGGAACAAATTTTTGATATTTGTCCTAGAAATGGAGTTATTTCAATTTCAGCGCTCGGGGACAAAATCAATAGGTACCTATCGCTAGCCAATATTTGAGCCACAGTAAAATCCGAAGCAGATCAAATATCAAAAAAATGGCCCACAAATCTTTAGAGGCTTGGTTTAGGAGCCTCTATGCAAAATTATAGCCCAGTAGCTTCAAAGACCTGGGAGGAGTAGCGATTATTGTGGATTCGTATAGTGTAAATAAAGTTTTCCCTCATATCAGAAAAAGTGGTAAACATATCCTGCTCAAATTTGGGCAGACAAAGGCCACTTTATTCTTGACATGCCTGTAAAATTTCATTAAAATCGGTCAAGGGGTTCCTGAGATATTAGCATTTTACCGATCGAAGTCATTTTCGATGGAGTGGTCCCCTTAAGATTACACATCCACATGTGATGTTGCCGGCAGTCCAACTGATGTGTCTTGAGAGTTTCTCGGTCAAAATGGCAACCATTTTTGCAATGTTGAAGTCTGTATCTAATATTCGTTGCTGTAAATATGAATTTTGAACCTCAAGCTGCTCCAACCTATCCTCCTGTTCAACTTCCAGAAGTTGCTGGATGCAGTTGAATAATTCGAGAAAGCTGTGAAATGGAATAAGGCCACTAAATCCATTTCCTTCCGCACCGCCACAGTGGATTTGGATGCCATGTCTGCACTGTAAAAGCTCTTTAGGCCTTGAATATTTCATATTGCACACTTATTTCATTTTTCCAGGCCTATCTTGAAAAAGCCTAGGATTTTTAGTGCACACCATATGTTCGTCTGGGCCTATGTTGGCAAGATAAGTTGAATTCTGACAACATTAACTTTATGGACGTCTTCAGCCATTTTCCTGTTTGGCCTTCTCATCATGCCATCGATTAGATGATGGTTGCTGCTTTGGATTAGCTGGATATTTGTGTTCCTGTGGTCCGGGCCAAAGTGAGATATGAATGGTCTAAGCTTGAGTGACTCTGCTGTTTATTTTGCTGTCCCCCTTTCCCACACCGTATTGCTGCTAAGCTAGCATTTCTACCTCCGGAACCCACCTACAATCTTATCAAGGCTGACACTGGAGCAAAGTTTGCTCTTCACCTGACAGAAAGAGCTGAATGGCAGTTTACAGATCGAGAAAAGGAGAACATAGATGTGTTCTATTCGGGGACCAGCAGAGGAAACAAAATCGCCTGCATGTTCGTGAGATGTGCAGCTGAAGCAAGATTCACGATTTTGTTCTCACATGGAAATGCTGTTGATTTAGGTAAGATCATAGATCCAGTATAGCCTATTTTCCAGCCAGTTTTGACTCTGTTCATAGGCATGTGTTTGAGCATGCATGACCCCTTCGAAATGGAGTCTCAATCAGACTTATTTTGAAAGTGAAGAAATTAACTTTTGGGTAGGGCCAGATTAATGCCTCATTTTTGTTAATCATTAATACAGGGTGATTCAGAAAAAACACTAGTCGGGGCAGACACTTCCTTGACATTGCTCGAACGCAGGGGCAGGGAAAACCGAATGCATGAGCCCTGTTTGCGGACAAATGATTTCGTGCACTGTGGCCTTTGCAGCATGGCTCAATGATGACAATGGCGATTGTCGATTCCACGACGGAAGAG
>JASGXE010009991.1:0-14255 GCA_030068105.1 Sinentomon sp. SZTP_YWyxl
CAGTTTTCCCAACAGCGAGCTTGAGAAAGGCAGGCAAATGCTGCGAAAGAGATTCCCAAGAATCCTGCTTCCGTGATCATTGAGATGTAGACGATCTCTAGCAAGGAAATTAGAAGGGAACCAACAATTAGCATCCAAAAAAGAGACACCCAACTGCTGGCAAAGTGCAGCAACCCTGGAGTTCAAGAGATAGAGAGACTTTAGTGGAACGCGATCATTAGCAATGATGGCAGAAAAGATCAAGCGGGCACCAGGAAACTGGTTCCTGCAGCACAGAAAGAAAACTGAGAGACTGCGAATAACAATTTCTGGTGATGCACCGCCTAGGATATCGTTAACACCAGCGTGCACAAGAATGGTTGAGTAACCTTGGGCCTGGGATTTTGGAATGGCTTTCAATGAGGATGAAATTGTGGAAATGGTGGCACCAGGAAGACATCGGAACTCTGTACCAGCGGCTGGACGGCAGTTTGAATGCTTGATCATGGAATCCCCAATGATCAGTATCCTGGAACTTTTCTTTGTAGTGTGAGACTGGCCAGAAATAGATTCAGCTGAGGAAGAGCTTGTACATGGATCATTGATCGGCAGAGAACAGGCAAGGACTTTACTGACTTCAGGCAAGGAGAGTGGCGGTGATTGCACAGCGGTCAAATCAACTGCAGCAACTGAAGACTTCAAGACAGGCCGTTTCTTGGTCGGAATGACCCCGGCTACAGCAGAAGACCCGGAACTGCAGAGAGGGCTTAACATAGGGCTGCAGCGAGGAGCTGAGACAATGTTCGCGTAGGAAAGAGTTCCCGGGACAACTTTGGGCACACACCCAAGAAGTGGAAATGCAGAAGAAAGCGGGCCAATGGGAGAGGAAACCGAAGGTACTGTGAGAGGATGAGAGGCTTATCGGAGGACTCATGAGGCACGAGAAAGTGCCAGAGGAGATGGAGCAACAGAAGGTTCCGGATGGCCAACAACCACAACAGGAGGAACAGCAACAGCAGGAGGCCTGGCCACCACTGCAGTGAAGGAACAGCAGAAGTTACCATATCGGCAGTGGGTGAAGCAGGATCACCCACAGGGGGGGAATCATTCACAATGGCAGGCTTTGCCGGAGGAACAGCCACTGCGGAAGACTCGGCCACTGCCGCAGCTGGAAGACCAGAAGAACAAAGAACTCTCAAATGCATGAGGAGGCTTTTCATCTCACGAAAATCCCCGATACAATCCTCGCACAACCATAAAGCCCATGCTGGAATGGACTTGGTTTTGAGAAGGCCAACCATTCAAAGTGAAAGTATTTGGAGCAACCATCGCAGAGCACCATCTTCCCTTCACCAGAGTTTCCAAACTTGCAGTTCACCCGGCAGTATTCATCACTGACAGACAGGCGACTGCAGTCTGGAACCGGAGGCTCTTGAAGTCGGAGTCTCCATGAAATGGTTCAGAAAAGGGAAAATTAAATGGAAAAAAGGAAAGCAGCAGATTTTAAAACGAAGAAGAAAGGAAGAATGTGGAATGGAGAGAAAACAGGACGATAACCAAGAAAATAGAAAGAAAGAAAAGATTAACCAAGAACAAACATAATTTGAGAGAAAAGCAGAAATAAATAAAAACAAATCAAATCGAATAATCGACAAAATCGATTTTTTTTTCTGTTCTGTTATTCTGGAGGCGGTGGCAAGCATCCAGAGACAAGGCTCGCGAGGGTACGGAAGCGTAGAAGGCTCACGATACAGACAACTGGGCCCAGGATTTTCACTCCGAACGACCACAAGACAAGAGCTGGCATGACACTGTCACTTCTGTTGATCCAGGTACTGTGCAGCCCCATCCCTTCCTTGCCTGAGTCTTCTCAGCCTTCTTGTTCATCCAGGTCAGTATCCAGACCGACTGTGTCTACTCCTACCAACCTCTCTCCATCTATCAAAACCCATGCACAACGCATTCCTCAGCACCATCTAACTCTGGATCTGGACCATCTCAAGTCAAAGGGAAAGGAAAACCTTCCAGGACTTTGCTCGTCATTGGGGATTCTATGATCAAGCATTCGAACTGTCTTCCAGCCTCTGGAACTGAATTCCGCTGTATTCCTGGTGCCACTGTTTCCAGGGTGTTATCCTCGCTCAAGGCCATTCCAGATTCCCAACGCCAAGCTTACTCCACTGTTCTTGTTCATTGTGGTGTCAATGATCTCCTCAATGGCGCCTCTCCAGAAATTGTTCTTAAGCACAATAAGGGATGAGAGCATTTTAGAGGATTATGTGGGTACCTACCCAATCCAGTGCACAACAATGGGGGAAAGGTTCGCCTTGCGTCAGTCGCGCGGCGAGAGCGCTGTCCGGCAACTGCCGGTTAACAAACGCAGGGAGTCACGGAAGCACCAGCGGCGTTCGCCAGCAGTACGCACACTCCCTCTTCCCAGCTGCGTGAAAAAGGTTTTGCACTGACCACGCAGTGGGGGGCCGCCGTCTCCGGGCAGGTTCCCGGCTTAGGTCTGGGCATGGGTCCCTGACCCATTCCCAGACCACAATCTTTATCAACCCCATGCATTGCACCAGATCCGAATAGGGCCCACAAGATTAGGTCTAAGTACAAGCAGGCATATTTTGAGACAGAATTAGTGATTCGACAGAGTTATGGGGTAAACAATTCCAGTCTACAATAGTTCTTGGAATGAATGAATACTTAAGTATGTTCTTGGAAGGTTGATAAAGGCAAATCTTGAAAGCATGGTCATGTCGACCAATATAAGCAGGAGCAGCAAGAGCATCAGAAAGACATGACCAACCACCGTGATGTGTGAAAATTTTACTGAGAGCTGAAAGCCTGAACTGAGACTGCCTGTCAGAGAGTGGTGGCCAATTCAGAGAGGAAAGCATTGAAGAGACGCTCGAGTAGGGAGAGAAATCATTCTTTACGAAGCGAGCTGCTCTGCGTTGGACTTTTTCAAGTTCGTGAATGAGAGAGATGTGGAAAGGATCCCAGATTATGCAGGCATATTCCAGGAGGGGACGGATAAGTGAAATGTAGAGAATTTCCTTGGTTGCAGTAGAACAAGATTTGAATATGCGTCTGATTTTGAGAAGAGCAAAATTGGCATTACGTGCAATAGTGTTTATATGCAATTTCCAGGACAGGTCGGATGTCAGTGTTACACCAAGATATTTGCAGGATGTTGAGGTGGTCAAGACAGCGGCCGAAGAAGGAAGGATATAAGAGGATTGAAGGGGATGAAGCTTAGTCGAGAACCGGATGTGGACACACTTTAATGCATTTAGCGCAAGGCCCCACTGCAGGCTCCAAGAGTCAAGGGAAGCAAGATCATCCTGCAGTAAGTTTACATCAGATTGAGATTGAATGGTCTTGTAGAGAACACAGTCATCAGCAAATAGCATGATATTCGAAGAAGATATGACATCAGGAAGGTCGTTGATGAAAATAAGAAAGAGAAGAGTTAGGCCATTTATAAAAATTCTGCCATTAATAAAAAATGGCAGAATCTTTTGAGACAAAAATAAAGGACGAGAAGGCTCTAATCTTCCTACATGAGAAACAAGTCTAACAATAGCCTTTTGTTTAGAATAAATAGGAATCAGAGAACTTTGATAAGCTTAACCCCAAGCTTCGATTCCATAAATCAATTTTGAATGGACAAAACTAAAATATAACATGCGGAGAACCTCACTGGGGAAAAAACGGGAGATCCTATAAAAAGTGTAAATCATGGTGTTCATGCACTTTGTGACGTGTGATGTTTGAACAGACCAATTCAAAAATTCGTCCAAAAAGACACCAAGAAATTTCATAAAACCACTTGCTGGAATACGCAGTGTGTCATGAAGAATAAAGGCCGAATCAGGCAATGCAATCCTTTGGGATCGAAAAATAACCAACTTCGTTTTCCCAACATTTAATTTCAGCTTATTTGCAAGTAGCCATTGTGATACAAGGTCAAAATCACACTGTAGCTGTCGAATACCAAGATTAATATCATCAGTTACTGTAAAAAGGTCCTCATTTGGCCGATTGGCCCGGCATCGAATGTGGATTGTTTTCAATTTCATATCTTACCAACCAACAACTGCTCTATGAAATGCTGGGATGTTGGCTGCATGATTGAGCACCGATTGTAAGTTTTCACCATTTTTACCTGCTGCATTTTTCATTTACACGAAAAATACATGTTTGCTTTGTACCTTTGTACTAATACATTTTTTGGCATTTGGGATAAAAAAAAAAATAAAAAAAAAAAAAAAAAAAGAGGGCCTAACACGCTACCTTGAGGTACACCTGATGTTACTGGAAAAGGTGATGAATTTGCACCACCAAGAGAGACAGACTGTGTTCGGTTGCTCAGAAAAGAATCAATCCAAGAGATGATAGAAGCAGAGAGGCCCAAAGACTGCAATTTGAACATTAGAGCCCTGTGTGGAACAACATCGAAGGCAGTTTTGAAGTCCAGGAAAAGTGCATCGATATCAGTTCCTTTGTCAATGGAGGATGCAACGATGTGAGTAAACTTGGCAAGAGCAAGTTCACAAGACCAGCCAGGACGAAAGCCAAACTGACAAGGAGAGATAGAATTAGTGGCATGAAGAAACTCCCTGATGTAGTCCGAGACTAGCTTTTCCATAAGCTTGCATACACAAGAGGTGAGACTGATAGGACGGTAATTAGCTGGTAGTGAAGGATCGCCTTTTTTGAACAGAGGCGTAATTCTGCCAGATTTCCATGCCTGAGGTAGCTCAACACAAGAGAAGGACTTGTTGAATATAAGGTAGAGATAAGCAGAAAATTCAAGAGGGAAAGATTTCAAAAGAGATCCCGGAATTCCATCAGGACCAGAAGATGACGATTTAGATTTCCGAATGGCAGATGATATAGAAGAAATGGTTATCGAGAAAGCAGGATATGGTTTCGGAGAAATGGAAGGAGCTGGAAAGGCAGAAGTATCAAAAGTGGCAGCAGAATATGTGGAAGAAAACTGATGGGCAAATGCCTCAACCTTTTCGGATGGTGAACTTGCTAGGCCATCTTGAAGGTTTAATGACGGGATACAAACTGAACCACGGAACCTATTATTCACCTGTTTCCAGGCATTTTGCAAGGTTCCACGGGAGTTGGAGTTGCATGAGCCAGACCTGAGAGAGAGACTAGAAAGGAGGTGATTTTCATGGTGAAGTTTAGCAGCAGCGAGGTCTGAACAGAGAGAATCGTAGATTCTTGAGTAAAGCTCAGAGTAGTGGCGAAATTTGTAGTATTTTCTGCACTGACGAGAAAGATGGCGAATATGAGGGGGGTAATTGAAGGAGAAGGAATTGGTTCTGGGCCTAATCAGGCGAGTAGGCACAAACTGACTGATGCCGTGGTGAATTATGGATTCAAAATCGGCCAGAGTGGGTTGATGGATGAGTCCAAATACCTATCACGAAAAGAGGGAAATGATCTGAGCAGGAATTCAGAAAAACCAACACTGTCCATTCGCTTGAAGTCTCTAATCAGGAGAGGTGGCTCCAAATGATGAGGTGGGACCGACATGTTCAAAATGAGCAGAACAGCCAAGTGATCACTTATGCCTGTTTCCACAGAGACGGAATTTAGAATGTGAACAGGCCGCATGAGAAAAATGTCCAAGATAGAGTTAGAAACAGGACGAGTGGGAACCTTGACCAATTGATCAAGGCTGAAGTCAAAACAGAAATCGGTTGCAGCTCGATTGACAGACCATAACAGCAATTAGGCTTGGGGGAAAGAGTATCCCAATTCAAATCTGGAAGATTGAAATCGCCAGCAATGAGCAAGGGAGTCGTCAAATCGGCAAACAAATTAAGGTTAACTAACTGAGTGGATATTTCATGGAATATCTCAGGAGAGGAATCTGGAGGACGGTAGCCACCAACAACATAGAACGGTTTACCTAACGCTTTCAGGGTAAGGGAACATATAAGAAATTCCTGTGAAGAACTAGTATATACAAGGGAAGAAATGAGTGAGCACCGTATCGCAACCAAGACACCACCGCCAAATCTGCAGCGATCTCTGCGGTACACAGTGAAAGATGCTGGAAGGAATTCATGGGTGCCAATGCTGTCATCAAGCCAAGTCTCCGTGAGGACAATGATATCAGGATCATGCAATTCGAGAAGTGTTGCGAGGGGTGTGACTAAAATGCTGAACCTGCTTGTCCTGCTTGTCTTGCTTGTCCTGCTGGAAACCTGCTTGTCCTGCTGGTAATGGTTAAATATGTTGATTATAGTTAGATTAGGTTATCCTAGCCTAAACTAACCTCACCTAACCCTGACCTAACCCTAACTGGCCGTTACCAGCAGGACAAGCAAGACAAGCAGGACAAGCAGGTTCAGCGTTTTAGTCACTTCTTGTTGCGAGCTCAATGGATTTATAGCGAATGCTGCGGCAGTTCAATTGGAGGACAGAGAGGTAAGAATTGCAAGGTCTTGTCTGGGGAGAACTCGAGGGTATGCCAGGAAGCCTATCTGTGTGCAAATAACAATTCTCCTGGACATCAGAGAATTCAGAAAAGGAAGCAGCGGTAAATGGATCAGCCAGTATAGCGAGAGACGAAAGATTGAGACAAGATTTAGGCCTTTTTTTAAGCCCTAGGTAGGAGGTCTTCGGAATGAGCGCAGGCAGTTTCCCAACAGCGAGCTTGAGAAGGGTTGGCATATGCTGTGGAACAGATTCCCGAGAACCCTACTTCCATGATGATTGAGATGCAGGTGATCTGCAGCAAGAAAGTTAGAAGGGAGCCAGCAATTAGCATCCAGAAACGAGATGCCCAACTGTTAGCAGAGTGCAGCGATTCTGGAATTCAAGAGGTACAGAGACTTTAAAGGAACACGTTCATTTGCAATGATGGCGGAAAAGATCCATCGAGCATCAGGAAATTGATTCCTGCCGCTATGAAAGAGATCAGACAGATTGCGAAGAACAATTTCTGGAGAGGCGCCATTGAGGAGATCATTGACACCACAATGAACAAGAACAGTGGAGTAAGCTTGGCGTTGGGAATCTGGAATGGCCTTGAGCGAGGATAACACCCTGGAAACAGTGGCACCAGGAATACAGCGGAATTCAGTTCCAGAGGCTGGAAGACAGTTCGAATGCTTGATCATAGAATCCCCAATGACGAGCAAAGTCCTGGAAGGTTTTCCTTTCCCTTTGACTTGAGATGGTCCAGATCCAGAGTTAGATGGTGCTGAGGAATGCGTTGTGCATGGGTGTTTGATAGATGGAGAGAGGTTGGTAGGAGTAGACACAGTCGGTCTGGATACTGACCTGGATGAACAAGAAGGCTGAGAAGACTCAGGCAAGGAGAGAGATGGAGGCTGCACAGTACCTGGATCAACAGAAGTGACAGTGTCATGCCAGCTCTTGTCTTGTGGTCGTTCGGAGTGAAAATCCTGGGCCCAGTTGTCTGTATCGTGAGCCTTCTACGCTTCCGTACCCTCGCGAGCCTTGTCTCTGGATGCTTGCCACCGCCTCCAGAATAACAGAACAGAAAACAGAAATCGATTTTGTCGATTATTCGATTTGATTTGTTTTTATTTATTTCTGCTTTTCTCTCAAATTATGTTTGTTCTTGGTTAATCTTCTTCTTTCTTTCTATTTTCTTGGATCTATCGTCCTGTTTTCTCTCCATTCCACATTCTTCCTTTCTTCTTCGTTTTAAAATCTGCTGCTTTCCTTCTTTTCCATTTCCGAATTTTCCCTTTTCTGAACCATTGTCATGGAGACTCCGACTTCAAGAGCCTCCGGTTCCAGACTGCAGTCGCCTGTCTGTCAGTGATGAATACTGCCGGGTGAACTGCAAGTTTGGAAACTCTGGTGAAGGGAAGATGGTGCTCTGCGATGGTTGCTCCAAATACTTTCACTTTGAATGCGTTGGCCTTCTCAAAACCAAGTCCATTCCAGCATGGGCTTTATGGTTGTGCGAGGATTGTATCGGGGATTTTCGTGAGATGAAAAGCCTCCTCATGCATTTGAGAGTTCTTTGTTCTTCTGGTCTTCCAGCTGCGGCAGTGGCCGAGTCTTCCGCAGTGGCTGTTCCTCCGGCAAAGCCTGCCATTGTGAATGATTCCCCCCCTGTGGGTGATCCTGCTTCACCCACTGCCGATATGGTAACTTCTGCTGTTCCTTCAGCTGCAGTGGTGGCCAGGCCTCCTGCTGTTGCTGTTCCTCCTGTTGTGGTTGTTGGCCATCCGGAACCTTCTGTTGCTCCATCTCCTCTGGCACTTTCTCGTGCTCTCATGAGTCACTCCGATAAGCCTCTCATCCTCTCAGCTGTACCTTCGGTTTCCTCTCCCATTGGCCCGCTTTCTTCTGCATTTCCACTTCTTGGGTGTGTGCCCAAAGTTGTCCCGGGAACTCTTTCCTACGCGAACATTGTCTCAGCTCCTCGCTGCAGCCCTATGTTAAGCCCTCTCTGCAGTTCCGGGTCTTCTGCTGTAGCCGGGGTCATTCCAACCAAGAAACGGCCTGTCTTGAAGTCTTCAGTTGCTGCAGTTGATTTGACCGCTGTGCAATCACCGCCACTCTCCTTGCCTGAAGTCAGTAAAGTCCTTGCCTGTTCTCTGCCGATCAATGATCCATGTACAAGCTCTTCCTCAGCTGAATCTATTTCTGGCCAGTCTCACACTACAGAGAAAAGTTCCAGGATACTGATCATTGGGGATTCCATGATCAAGCATTCAAACTGCCGTCCAGCCGCTGGTACAGAGTTCCGATGTCTTCCTGGTGCCACCATTTCCACAATTTCATCCTCATTGAAAGCCATTCCAAAATCCCAGGCCCAAGGTTACTCAACCATTCTTGTGCACGCTGGTGTTAACGATATCCTAGGCGGTGCATCACCAGAAATTGTTATTCGCAGTCTCTCAGATTTCTTTCTGTGCTGCAGGAACCAGTTTCCTGGTGCCCGCTTGATCTTTTCTGCCATCATTGCTAATGATCGCGTTCCACTAAAGTCTCTCTATCTCTTGAACTCCAGGGTTGCTGCACTTTGCCAGCAGTTGGGTGTCTCTTTTTTGGATGCTAATTGTTGGTTCCCTTCTAATTTCCTTGCTAGAGATCGTCTACATCTCAATGATCACGGAAGCAGGATTCTTGGGAATCTCTTTCGCAGCATTTGCCTGCCTTTCTCAAGCTCGCTGTTGGGAAACTGTCCGCTCTCCTTCCAAAAACCTCATACTTAGCTCTACAGAAGCCTAAATCTCGTCCCACTCTATCATCTCTCGCTATCTTGTGTGCTCCATTCACCTTAGATTCTCTGGTTGAATTTTCTGTGTTGCAGAAGAGTTGCTATTTGCGCTCAGGCAGACCACAGACAAACTCTCTTGATTCGCATCTCTCTGTCCTTCAGTTGAACTGCCGCAGCATTCGCAACAAATCCAACGAGCTCGCGACTCTGCTCGAAATGCATGATCCCGACGTTTTAGTTCTTACTGAAACTTGGCTTGATGACAGCATTGGCACTCATGAATTCCTTCCATCTTACTTCACTGTGTACCGTAGGGACCGCTGCAAATTTGGCGGTGGTGTCTTGGTAGGCATTCGGTGTTCACTAAATTCCTCTCTTGTCTTTCTCAGCTCTTCACACGAATTTCTCATATGCTCCGTTATTCTGAAGTCATTAGGTAACAAACCATTCCACATTGTTGGTGGTTACCGTCCTCCTGATTCTTCTTCGAACATTTTCCAAGAAATTTCTTCGGAACTTGTCAGTCTTGGTCTTTCTGCAGATTTGGGAGATCCTCTGCTGATAGCTGGTGACTTCAATCTTCCTGGTGTGAACTGGGACACTCTCTCCCCTATTCCAATTGCTGTTATGGCCTCTCTGCCAACCGAGCTGCTATTGAACTCTGCCTTGATTTCGGCCTTGATCAGACGGTTAAGGTTCCTACTAGGCCAGCTTCAAACTCCATTTTGGATATTTTTCTGTTGCGTCCAATCCATATTCTAAATGCAATCTCTGTCGAAACGGGGATAAGTGATCACATGGCAGTTCTGCTTACTTTATCCTTGTCAATTTCAACTCCGGAATCAGAGCCTCCTGTCTTGATCAGTGACTTCTCACAAATTAACAGTGCTGGTTTTTCTGACTTCTTGCTGGGCTCATTTCTTTCATTTCGGGAAAAATATCTGTGCTCATCTATTGACAGGCTTTGGTGTGATTTCGAGTCGATTATTCAACAGGCATCAGTCAGTTTGTTCCTTCTCGCATCAAAAGGCCCCAATCCAGATCGATTTTTTATAACAACCCCCCGCATATTCGCTACCTATCTCGCCAATGTAAAAAATACTACAAATTTCGTCATTATTCTGAAGTTCATGCCAGAACCTATGATCTTCTCTGCTCTGAACTCATGGCTGCGAAATTGGATCATGAAAATCATCTCCTTTCTAGTCTATCTCTCAGGCCAGGTACATGCAACTCAAATTCCCGCAGTTCTTTACAAAACTCTTGGAAGCAGGTAAATAATAGGTACCGTGGGTCAGTCACTATCCCATCCCTAAAATTCCGTGATGGTTTGGCCGTTTCACCATCTGAAAAGGCTGAAGCGCTTGCTCTACAATTTTCTTCTTCATATTCTGCTGACAATTTTCCAGCTTTAGCTCTGCCAGCTCCATCCAATGCTCCTGGGCAGGATCCTACCTTCTCGTTTACCTTTTCTTCAATAGTGTCTGCAATCAGGAAATCCAAATCATCCTCTTCTGGCCCTGATGGAATTCCTGGATCTCTTCTGAAATCCTTCCCACACGAATTTTCTGCCTATCTGTACCTTCTTTTCAACAAGTCCTTTTCTTGTGGCATACTCCCCGATGCATGGAAGGCAGGGAGTATTACGCCTATATTAAAGAAGGGTGATCCTTCACTGCCAGCTAATTACCGGCCCATCAGTCTGACGTCTTGTGTGTGCAAGCTGATGGAAAGGCTGATCTCGGACTACATTAGGCAGTTTCTTAATGCCACCGATTCCATCTCCCCTTTTCAGTTTGGTTTTCGTCCTGGCTGGTCTTGTGAACTGGCCCTTGCAAAGTTCACCCACGAGGTTGCATCCTCTTTTGACAAGGGTGCCGATGTAGATGCACTGTTTCTGGACTTTAAAACGGCCTTCGACGTTGTTCCACACAACGCTCTGATGTTCAAATTGCAGCGTTTAGGCTTTACCTATCCCTATTATCTCTTGGATTGGCAGCTTCCTCAGCAACCGGACACAGTCTGTTTCTGTTTCTGGAACTAAATCTCCATCTTTTCCTGTAACTTCAGGTGTTCCTCAAGGTAGTGTGTTGGGCCCTCTTCTATTCCTCATCTTCATCAATGATCTTCCTGACGTCATAACTTCTTCAAGAATAATGCTATTTGCTGATGACTGCGTCCTCTACAAGATTATTCACTCTGTTTCTGATGTCGACTTGTTGCAAGATGATCTTGCTTCCCTTGACTCGTGGAGCCTTCATTGGGGCCTTGGCCTGAACGGTGTAGCATTCTCATGCTCTCTTTGCCTTTTAGGTAGGTTCCTGTCTTGGTAGGTTTCCCTTTATCCTACCTTTCCTTGCAACTTGACCATCTTCTCTCTCTATTCCTATCTAGGAGGGAAAGGGCTGGGATTCACATGTCACCAGAATGGTGAAACTTGGTTTATTTGAGTTGTTTCATCGAGAATGAAGGGCGTTATTCCCCTCTATTTAAGCCGATCATCAAAATGTGCCCTATTGGAGGGGCTTCTGCTCTACGATTTGCCTTCTGCTAGTCATTTATGCTAATTGCCATCAGTAGTGCAATGTTTGTTCCTTGATCTGAGCACAATGGAACCAATCCAATTCATTTGAGGCTGGAGAAAGGTTGTTTCCTTGAGGGATGGTGCTACCAGTTTCAGCCAGATAGCCTACAGACAAACTGTGACAGCTGAGCATTCAAAGCCAAACCCGTATTGAAGTCTTGTGCCATATCAGTGTCGTCACATAGATAGTAGAACAGTGTTTCTGGTGCAGACAACCACTGTGATATCTCTTTCCTAGTCAATCATTTATTTTGTTACCTTGCAACTTGTCTTTTCATCCAGTGCAATAGTTTACTGTTTTACCTACATCTTCACTATCACCGTTCTTTTAATGTGTTTTGTCATTGTTTGTCCCACTGGCCAGGGGATGTGATTTTAATATTTTGTTTCTTTTGCCAGTCAGTTGGATTTATCACCTGCAGTTTCTTTACCTTGTGAAATGCTATAAGGTCTTTCTCTTTTGATTTTGTTTGAATAAATTTAGGTCTTAGATGCTATGGCACAATGAACATGAAATAGCCGAAAGTAGGACTAGGTTGCGTTGCATCTCTTGCTTGGGCAGTGTTTTTTTGCCCTTGTAGGATATTCTACTTTGAGTGTGATCCACTTGTATCAGATGCCCATTATCAGCCTTCGCACCCAGAGAAGAAAGAAGAGAACAACTGCAGAGGTTGGTGATCTCAACACTATTTGGTAGGTACCTTGAGCTTTGAAAGTCCTCAGGCTGTTTTGTCTCCCCTGTGCTCTCCTTTCGTTACATGGCGCCCAACGTAAAAGATGTGGATTGAAGGACTTTCAGATGCAAAGGGTGCCTACCTACCTGATTGTTGAGATCACCTACCGGCTACCGTTCCATTTAAATGTCTGACAACAGTGGCTTTGTGCTTTTGGGTGACTCCATTATGATCGTTTAGCTTAGGCTTTTGATTTGCCTAGGTAGTCATTTTTGCTTCCATGCATGATAAAAAATTTGTGGGCTATTCGTTAAGCAAAGGAGGTTTTAAGAAAGTTTTGAGAAGTTCATTGGCTCCTTCATAACTGGACTTTGTACCACCATTCATAGTGCTGCCAGTCCTCATGAGAATTCAATGAGTTGCAATGGAAATGGGAAACTGCGATGGTAATGACAGGCAAGACAGATGTGGTTACCTTTGTAGTGAGGGAGCAAGGCAAAATTTCGATCAGGAAAATCATTTTTCAGGAAAATCAATTCGATTTTTAAAAAATCAACAAGGATTTTGCCAAGGAGTTCGCTATGACGACTTTGGAGGTTCTGGTAATCATAATCTCAGGCAGCCATGGAATAGTCGATGGAATTGGCAGGGTGGTTTTCGTAGACAAGATGAGCAGCGTTTACAGAATTCCGGTTGGCAGGATAGGCAGAATCATCAATGTGGATCGTTTAGTGGTGGGCCTCCAGTTACCGTCAACATGGCCAATGTTGGAAATTGTGGTCAAGATGACGGATCGCTTCAGGGAAACGGAAACCGGGACTGCGAGCAGAAGTAGGTATCTCAGTCCCCTGGTCAAATACAGTATCGCATAGCTCATGCTTTCGAAAATCCTACTCGGTGACGGTGGTCAACTCTCATATAAGGGAGAGAAACTTGGAAGCCTACTATCAGCATTTATGGAAATATTGCATGCCATATGACAATGTCAAGAGTCAAAGGAAGCCAAAGCAGGATTGCCAGAAGATAGATTTGATCACAGACGAAGAGAAAGTACCCAGGAAGCCAATATTGTTTTCAACCTGCAGGAAGCTAATCCTGTCACCATTTCGGAAGCCTTTTGGAGGAGTTTTAGAAGCTGGCAAGGAGTTGCCAAGCGGCAGAGTTTTGAAAGTTGAAGAAAAGGAAGAGCATTTAGAAGCCACTGAGGATGTGAAAATGTGTGGAGATGACGATGATGGGAGAATCAGTCCAGAGTCCAAAAATGCGGAAGCCATACAAATTCAAAACAACATTGATTCAGGAAGTCTAGGAGAGAAGTATGTTAATGATTATTTGGAAGCCGATAGAAATCAATCTAGAGCAAATGTATATGATGAAGTCAGACAGATGGATTGCGATTTGAATTCAGATGGTGGAGTCGGTGTGATTTGTGCCGCACTTGAGGAACAGTTTGAAGCCACAGATGATGCAAAATCCCTCGGTGAAGAAAAAGGTGATAGGGGTGAGGAGAAAGGCCTTGAGGGTCGTGAGTCCTCAGGAAATGAACAAACATGTTTGGAGGATAGGGTGGATGGTGATGGCATGGAAAGTGAACATTCTGCAGATGGTTCAGAGGTGATACAGGATAAGCTTTTTTGCCAGGAAGGTGCTGTAAATGGGAACATTGAAAGTGAAGAAGGAGGTTGTAATGTTGGCATGAATGAAAACTGTGTGGAGATGGAGGAGCATGCAAGCAGGGTGAATATTGAAAGGCCAACAGAATTGGCAAGTGTGAATTGGTTCG
>JASGXE010009992.1:0-15563 GCA_030068105.1 Sinentomon sp. SZTP_YWyxl
GACCTAAATAAGTTACTAGAAAAGGCTTTGCACTCCAGGTTACAGTCATATCTTGACAAGTATGACCTTTTGAACCCATCCCAGCATGGATTTCGCCCAAATCTTTCCACCACCAATGCCTTGGTTGAGCTGGGGTCATTCCTTCAGTTTTCCTGTGATGATGGTTACTTTTCAGCTGCTGTTTCACTTGATCTTTCTAAAGCATTCGACCGAGTGGACCACTCCCTACTTTTGCATAAGTTAGACAAACTGGGAGTCCGTGGAGTCCCTCTTTCTTTGTTACACTCTTACTTGAGTGATCGCACGCAATGTGTGGCCAGGGATGGTTTGCAGTCTGCACTGTCTTCAATCAAATTGGGTGTGCCTCAGGGCTCTGTTTTGGGCCCTCTCCTGTTTAAATTTATGTCAATGATGTGGTCTCTTACCACTAAACTCGAATTTACTGGGTACTGTATGCAGATGATACCACTTTGTATGCTAAGGGGACTGATCCCATATCCTTATTACATATGTTAAATAGTGATATTTGTTTGTTCACTCTTGGTTCACATCTCATAACCTTTTCCTAAATACATCTAAGACCCAATTTTGCCTATTTACTTCAAGGACAAATAGGATTACCTTCTCTTTGTCCCCGTTACTCGTTGATGGACAAGTTGTTCCATTGGCAAATGAACTTAAGTTGCTTGGACTACAATTTGATTCCCAACTTACTTGGGATTCTCATTTATCAAATTTGACACATCATTTCAATTATCTGTTAGTTGTCTTCAGGTCTCTTCGCCATTTTGTGCCTAAACATATTTTGCGAGTTATTTACTATGCCCTAGATCACTCAAAGTTGACTTATGCTGTTGAAGTCTGGGGTACTAGTTCTCTAAAACATTTGAAGTGCCTTTACCTTAAACAGAAACATTTGCTGCGAGTAATGTTGTTTGCTAAATTTCGTTCTCCATCTGCTCCACTGTTTAAGGCTCTGGGCATTCTCCCTGTTTATCACAGTGTTCTTTCCTCGTTGCTTCTGTTTATTTTAAGGTTTTGGCTGGTACCATTGCCATTCGAAACTTCCAGCCAAGTCACCCTCGGACTGCAACTAGGCAGCTTTCACACGGGTGTCTTCTGCTCCCCCGGGTTCAGAGTCAACATGGTAAGCAGTCCACCCTCTTTCGGGCTGTTAAAATTTGGAATTGTTTCTCTACACTGGCAAGGGAACATCATTATGCTTACCAATTTTTAAAAAACCGTGTCCGACACAAAGTTTCATCTTTAGAGGTGCAAATTTTGATTGAGTTACTGTTCAATTAGGTCTTCATGGACCTGCCTCAGGCAGTAGGTATAGAATTCGGATGTTGTGACCAAAAAAAAAAAAAATCCGTTTCAGCATTTTCTTCCACAACGATGTTTCTTCTTCCTTCCAAGTTTAAGTTTCCCCCTGGTTACCCCCAGTCCACATGATTTTCCTTTTCCCAGACACGCATGATTTTACTTTTTCCCTTTCCACTCCATATTGCTCGGTGGTCCCTGAAAACCGGACAGCCGGACAGGACTGCCGGACAGGACCACCGGACCGACCAGGACGGGTTAGGTTGGGTTAGATTAGGTTAGGATAGTCTATCCTAACCTAATCTAACCTAACCTAACCTGTCCGGGTCGGTCCGGCGGTACTTTCTGCCTGTCCGGCAGTCCTGTCCGGCAGTCCTGTCCGGCTGTCCGGTATATCTCCAAGGAAACGAAATGGGGGCATGATCCAAGTAACCTATATACCTACCTAGGCCTACCTACAACCTAGTACCTACCACCTAGGGCGATAAACTGAGTTTTGGCTTTATGGCAGATAAAAAACTGGCCTCTGCTAGGTTTAGCATGTCATGAGAAATTCCAAGTTTGTTCCAGAGAAACACATAGTTGTTTAGGAAAGAAAACCTAGAGACATTTTTGGAAAGGGAAGGTGGGATAAATGAAACGAGGTCACTGGCCCTCGTCGACCCTGTGTTTTTGACCAGGGTGCAACAGCATCCTGCCCATCCTCCCTCACCACGGAAACATTTTCGAAAAATTGAAACACCCCTGAGCTTTCTCCTCTTAGCAAGGGATTCCCAGCCCAGCTCTTCCCTGAGCAATGTCACACTGGAGTGAAAGGAGAAGTCCCCAGAAACAAACCTCACTGCCCTGCGCTGGACAGCTTCAAGTGCATCAATGTGGCACTGAAGATGAGGATCCCAGGTCGTTGTTGAATATTCCAAGATGGAGCGAACCAATGAGAAGTAGAGTATTTCCTTTACCTTTCTGGAGGCGTGGGAATAGTGTCGGATAAGAAATTTTAGTTGATTTGATGCCCGTTTTACCATCTGACTTATATGAGGTCCCCAGTTCAGGGCAGGATTGAAATGAATGCCAAGGTATTTGATATTGTCTGGGCGAGACAACACAGAGGGACCAATGAAATAATGAGATGGGAGGATGTGTAGATGAAGCAAATGACATGACAGATGTCTTTGCGATATTGATACTCATTTGATTCCCATCACACCATTTGACTATGGAATCTAGGTCATCCTGAAGGGCTTTGGAATCATCTGGAGACCTGATAACTCTGTAGAGGACTATATCATCTGCAAACAACCTGATGTTGGAGATGATATTATCTGCAATATCATTAATATAAATGAGAAAGGGAGAGGGCCACACACTGAGCCTTGAGGAATGCCACTAGTGAGTGGGTGGGCCTCTGACAGATCGTTGCAAAGAAACCTGGAACTGCCTGTCAGAGATAAAATTTGAGAGCCACAGGAAAAGATTTTCAGGAATTCTCAGCCTAGATAGCTTTGAGAGAAGAATAGGAATTGAGACTTTGTCAAATGCCTTAACCAGGTCAATGAAAATTGCATCAGACTGACTGGACTCTCCAGAGAGTGGCGACGTCATGCACAAAACTGGTCAGTTGGGATTCGCAAGAGAACTTGCTGCAAACCGTGCTGATGATGAGAGAAGAATTTTTGACCCTCGAGCAACCTATATAAATAGCCGGCTACCATCTTTTCCATAAGTTTAGCTGAAGAACTGATAAGACTTTTGGTCCGGAAGGAGGTTGTTGGAAAGAGGCTGGCCACCTTTAGCTAGTGGTTATCACGATACTCATTTTCCAATCAGTTGGGATTACATTTTGGGCCAAGGATACTGAGAAGAGAAGCACTGGCCAGAAGCACTGGCCAGTGCCGCATAATTTTTTTTCCAATCCACTTCCGCGGACAGCAGCATCGCAAATTCGCAACATCCAATCACGTCGTCTCAATTTGTGACGTCATCAATTTTCGCATTTTTGCCTTGCCACCGCTTTTTGCCATTTGGCGTGCTTGCCACCGCTTCGCAACTCTTTCTCGGGTCGCAATAGGGTCAGGTCAGGTTTGGTTAGGTCAGGTTAGGTTTGGTTAAGTTCGGGTTTGAAAATTGGATGTTGAAATTGGCTGGAATTCCCAACAGCCAATCAGACACGAGACGCGCATGTGTAAGTGGATTGGGAAAAAAAATGTGGGGTCCTTCCAAAACGCGGAAATCGCGGACCGAGGCTGCAGTGCGAATCAAAACCCCGAAAACTCCAAACCAAACCCAGTCTAAACGAACCCAACCCACCTTCCCACACCCAAAAACCCAAACTCAACCCAACCTGACCTGTGGTTCCGCGAAATTCGCTTGTTTTGCGAACCGCCATGTCTGATCTCCCATTGGTCCGCATCTGCATTTTGGTTTGTCCCAAAAATGTGCACGTCCGAGTCAAAAAACCGTTTCGATGCTGTTCTGTCGTCCGCAGAACTTTTTTTTTGTGGATTCGCGAAGTTTCATTCATTTTGACATTTCACAGTGCAGAGTGTCCGGTTGTCCGGGCAGGTGTCCGGTTTTCAGTGCTGGTGTCCGGTAGGGCTGGGCGAATCTTGATTCGATTCGAGGATTCGATTCGAAAATTGCGAATCTTGCCAGATTCGACTCGAAAAGATGCGATTCGAAAAATGTGGCAAGATTCGAACCAGGGTTCGAGATTCGAAGGAAAGGATTCGATTCGCAATGATTCGATTCGGGATTTTGCGATGATTCGAAAAATATTCGAATCGAATCTCAAATTTCCAAATTGATCCACAATCCCGCAGGCATGCCACAACATGGAACCAAATCGTGCTTGCAAGTGTCACTGAGCAATGCCCACGATAAAATTTGCGTTCACTATCCTGTAGGACTGTGTTAATCGTGGTTCGATTCGAGGATTCGATTCGAAAATTGCGCATCTGGCCAGATTCGATTCGAAAAGATTCGATTCGAGACATGTGGTGGGGTTCGAATCAAGATTGGAGATTTGAAGAAAAGTGTTCGATTCGAAAGGATTCGCTTCGAAATTGGACAACTGATTCGGATTCGATTAGAGATTCGAAACAAAGGGATTCGATTCGCAGGATTCGATTCGAAAGCCGATTGTGAAAACATAATAATCAGAACGGGATAAAAAAATGATCCGAGAATGGGACCATGGTGAACAAGCTGGCCTTTGACACTGTCATCGACGCCATATCCTCAGAAGTTTATCCTTGCCACCGCTGACAACCCTCTGGCCATCTGGAGACCAGTCCACCGCATACACTTCATCAGCATGACCTGGCAAATCCACATCAATTTTTGATCTTTCTACACTCCACACTTTCAAAGTTGAGTCGGCACTTCCACTGACTATCAACCTGGAATCAGCTGACCACGAAATTTGGTAAACTGCTTGCACATGACCTCTGAGGGAAGCCAAGAACTTCCCCGTCCTGCCATACCAAAGTTTGATGGATTTGTCGAATGATGCCGAAGCAAGAAGCCTGGTGTCCGGAGAAAATTTTACATCGTTGATCAACTGCTGATGGCCAGTCATGCGACAAATGGAATCCTTGGATTTCTCTGGCTCCCAGAGAAACATAGTGAAGTCATCAGATCCAGAAGCCAATATTTCGGGGCCCAATGTTTTGATTGCCTCATACCTTGACTTCGCTCTGGCTTGGAGCTCATCCTTGGTTTCCCTGACTTCCCTGTAGACAATTTCAGCTTTGGATGGGTCAAATGCACCAGTTCTCATCGTGTAATCTGTATTCAAAGCCAAGGAGTTCACCCAATGTGCGTGACCTTTGAGAACTCTACAAAGGCATCCATCCCCTGACCTCCAGACCCGAATTGTCCTGTCCTGAGATCCAGAATAAATCAGACCACTTCCACCCCATTTGAGACAAGTGACACTTTTATCATGTCCTGCTAAAGTCCTCAGTGTGTGACCCAAAATCACATCCCAAATTCTGATGTCCCCATCTTTCGAAGAGCTTGCCAAGATACGACAATCAGGATTCAAATGTTGCGGTTCCCAAACCAGTGCTGTTATCCACTGTTTGTGTCCAATGAGTGTTCTGCCTAGTTGGGAGCCATTTGCAGGATTCCATATCATAATCTGGCCCAGCTTGCATCCTGAGGCCAACTTATTCCCATCTGGTGACCAGGATGTACATAAGACCCAATGCTTGTGTCCTTTGCAAACAAAATGTGGAGTCTCCGTTTGAATGTCCCAAAATCTAACTGTTGTGTCGCCTGACCCACTGGCTAAGTATCTTCCATCTGGACTAAAGGAAGTACTGATCACTGCTTCAGCATGACCTGGAAGTGAACTTGTGCATCTGGTAACAGCACCAACTCTAAAAACTGCCTGGGGCTGATAAACAATTTCAAGAACCTTTTCAGTTTGAAAAAGTTCATCATCAAGAACCTTCTCGAGTGTGGATTTGATCTGCTTGTCTTTCACGAAGAAAGCATATGGCACAGGTTCCTCCTTTTGCAGGAAAGCATTGCAAAGCTGATGCAATTTCTCAAGAGTGATGTCAATTGGAATATCAAATGCCGATGCCAATGGATCCCCTTGTTCTGATTTGAACTGAGCAAGGACCCTGGAAACATTGGAATCCATATCGACAGACATTGATCATTAAATATACCTTCGCACCACCTACCCACTCTTGTTGGTTGGATTCGCACAGCCAGTGTCCGGGTGTCCGGTTTTCAGAAACCACCCAAAATTTGCCCATCTGAAGATTGGTAGGTTAGGTTAGGTTAGGTATCAGACGCTGCTTTCAGCAGGTTGTGCCACAAGGCAATCGTCAATGGAGAACAGCAAGTTCATCACTTCACCTGGGAAGGGGAAGGGAGGGAAGGGAAGGTCACGCGACCGTCGGCTGCATTATTCGTTAGGACAGGAAAAGGAGCATGGAAAAACATATCATCGGAATGTGGACGGGGCCTTCATATATTCGTAGCATTCAATACAGGCACACAACAGTCATACACACGCGACCCAAACAAGACCTCCCCTACCATCAGCATCAAGCATGCAGCAGAAACCAGCACACACGCACACATGACAACATACCCATTCGCAATCTCAAATGAAAATATGCAAAAAAGCAAATAAAAGTGAGACATAGGTGACAGAAAAGGAAGAAGGTAGGGAAATGATGAAATGAAGAAACAAAGTCAACAAACATGAGATTAGAGAGAAGAAAAAGAAGTAGGTTTATATTTTTATATTTTTTTAACTGGAACCACCGCTGGTTCCCCGCCCACGAAATCATGAGACAAAGTCCCGTGTCATTTTAGAAATAAAACCCAACGCCAATGGATTGACGCGCAAACGTTCAGTGCACCAGGCACCACGTCATAACAATTTTAAAACAGGGACAATTATAATCAATGGATGGCAACTTGCCAACATGGGAGGCGCGTCAAAAGCCACATAAGGCGGAGGTAGGTAGCAACCAATGTTGCGGTAAAATTGCCATGGGGCAATATGGTCCAATTTTTCCCAAGGGTGAGGCAAAAAGGGCAAATTTTGTTATTTTAAAATGCCGGCCAGTTAAAAAAAAAAAACAGGAAAAAAACAAAAACAAAACACAATGAAATCAAGAATGGTGTCAAACCTTGTCATTTGTCCGGTCATTGAAAAATATCAGCCGAAGAATCATGTCATGTCCACATTAAAATTGCCAGAATGAACGTGGAAAAAAGTGAACCCAAGAAAATGTGTAGTTGTGCATAAAAATTCACAAACAGAAATTCCCTTGAAATGTGTTGGTAAAAGAAAGAAAGTGGGGGAAGCAAATTAGAAAAATGGCAAAAACGGACTACCTACCTAGGTTTTGTAATTGGGTCTAATCATTAACCGAGGAATCTAGCCTGGAGTGGACTATCTGAATGAATTGCTTCTCTGAGATATTTAAAACTTCTGGGAGGAGATGCAATCTGTTCCACACAATGAGGTATTGCATGAAAAATGCATGCCGATCCACATTTTTCAAAACTATAGGAGGGACAAATGATAAAAAACCGCCTGCCCTTGTAGGAAGCGTATTTGTTTTGAAGCTCCAAGGTCCATCACCCCAACCCCCACATCTGTTTATGCATTTCCTGAAAGAAGAGAGACCATGCAAAACTCTTCTGAGTTCTAGTGTTTCCCAACCAAGATCATTGATGAGGGAGGTGACACTCATATCAAACGAAAAATTGCCCGAGACAAATCTTGCAGCTCGCCTCTGCACAGCCTCAAGTGCATCAATGTGGCACCTCTGAAATGGAGCCCAGGAAGTTGTGGAATATTCCAAAATGGACCTAACAGTTGAGAAATACAAGATGGTTTTCACACGTTTAGATGCATAACCATAATTCCTAATGAGAAATTTCAGTTGATTTGAAGCTCTCTTCACCAAATTATGGATGTGTGGTGCCCAATTTAGTTGACTGTTAAACAGTAGACCCAAATATTTAAGAGCCTGAGGCCTGGAAAAGCAGTAGCCCAACCCTATAATCATTTATGATTGGTGATGCAGAAGTGGAAAATGACATAACAGAAGTCTTTGAGGCGTTTATATCCATGCAGTTTTCAATGCACCAGTCAGCAATAAAGTCAAGATCCCGCTGCAGAAGTGCAGAGTCATCATTGGGGGAACACGATGCGTTCAAACGATGTGTCTGCCAAAGGTCTGATCCTAGAAGTGATTGACACGTCAAATCATTTATGATTCAGAAATAGCAGAGGCCCACACACCGAGCCCTGTGGAATGCCACTGGTAACGGGAAAGGAATCTGATAATTTGTCATTGACAAGCACCTGAAAATGCCTGTCAGTGATGAAATTGGAAATCCACAAAAAAAGATTTTCAGGAATGTTCAAAGATGCAAGTTTCTTGCAAAGAAATGGGAATGGACACCCTATCAAAAGCTTTTACAAGATCTATAAAAATCGCATCGACTTGTGTGGACTTTCCTAAAGCAACAGAAATTTCATGGATAAAACCGGTGAGCTGGGTTTCACAGGAGTGTTCAGACCTAAACCCATGCTGACCATGGAAAAAGAATTTTCGACTCTCAAGCAGACGGTAAAGGTATCCAGCAACAATTTTTTCCATCAACTTCGCAGAAGAACTTATTAAGCTAATTGGCCTAAAACTCTGAACTGAGAGGGTTAAGCCACCTTTTGGAAGAGGCTTAACAATGCTCAGCTTCCAGTCAGAAGGGTATTATTTGTAGCCAATGACACAGAAAAAAGAACCATCAAGTATTTCATAAAAATGGCACCATGGTTCTTCAGTAGCATCAAAGGGATGAGGTCAATAACATCAAAAGTGGAGTTCTTGCATGATTTCAAAGCATCAAGCAAGGACTTTTCTGTAATCACATCAGCATCCCTCAAAAACCTTTCAGGATCCTGATAGCCCTGAGATTGACAGCGGATTGGCAGCAACATTCATATGCTCACAAACCCTCTCTGCAAAACTGGAGGGGGTATTGTTTGTACCCCCATCACATGAATCAGAGGGTCGATCAACCGATGCAGTCTTGGCATGGTGAAACCTCCAAAACTGCTTGGTTGTGATCACATCATTCACAGCCAAACCCCTTACAAATTTTCTTTCTGCTGATATGAGATCACGTTGGTAGTCCTTCAAAGCTAAGGCATATTGCGGGAGGAGGTTTGAATCAACCAGACAGTTTTGAAATGTTTTTTGGAGATGAAGATATTTAGATCTGAGGCTGTGTGAGAACCACACAGGAAATGAAAAACCATTTTCTTTTATGACCCTAATCCTTGGAACAAACTCATTAATGACAAAACTGCACAACGACTTGAACTCAGCCCACAGCTCATCAAGGCTGCAACCAGCAACCCCAAAATCAAGAAGAGCAAAGTTGAGAAATCTATCGACAGCAGCTTTATCATAGCCATTAAAATTGTGGCCAGCTCTTCGACATACAATGTTTGATGGTAAAGGTGGAGGAGTCGCACAGCAAACCATGAAGTCAGCAAAGATCATCAAATGATCACTGAGGCTTGCCAATGGTTGGATATTAAGGAGCTCAGATTTTGGACAATGAAAACCAGATCAATTGTTGACCCACTATGTGATGGAAGAGGTCCTGCTGGACGGGTGACAAAGTTTACTGATTGTTGCAAGGATAATCTGTCCACTAGTCTCTGTAAGCCCTCGGGGTAAGTCTCAGATTCAGCCCCAAAAACATTTATATTAAAATCTCCCAACAAAAACACTGGACTATTTCCACCAATCTGACCACGGACTAATGGCAGAATGACATTTAAACACTCAGTACAAATTTCGTTAAAGGAAGCCAAGGCCTGACTGGGTGGTCGATATAACAAAATGAGAAAAGCTGCTTGGAAAAGAAGATTCCAAAGCAACTATAATTAGCTCAAAAGCTTTACTCACATAGACAAGTTTTGGCCTCAAATGATGAACTACACCTAGAAGGATACCCCCACCAGACCGGTCACGGTCCCTGCGGAAAATGGCAAATCGGCTTGGTAATATGTCAGCTTCTGTACAGGAATCATCAAGCCATGTTTCTGTAACAGCTATGCAGTCTAAATTCAATGAGTCAAAAACTGGGCCTGAGAGCTAGTCGTTTGGGCAGCAAGCTACGGGAGTTAAGTAACAAAACAGCCAGTGAAACTTCAGAGTGCGACCCCCAGAGTTATTTATGCTGAGAGAGATGGCAGATGAATGTTGCTGCTGAGTAGGTATGGGCCTATAGCTAACCCCCTGCTTGGCGGTTATGCTAAAAAAGAGTTGATGGATTGAACCAACCCAGCAGCTACCCTCGCTGCGCCCCGCTGGGAACAGTGCAATCCATCCCTGGAGATGCCAGAAGCTTGTGCAGTCCTGAGATCAGCAGTCCTGAGATCAAGGAAATTGACATTTACAAGATTCCGACAGTGATTCTGAAGAGCCTCATTCAGTTGTGCAATTCTTCTGTTCAGCTCCCGATTTCCTGGTCTGGGGGGAACTGAGCAGATATTAATTGAAGCAGACATACATGGAAATCCCATGCCTATTGTTGCATTGATATCAGCAATAAGACGGGTGTATGCCATGAATGAATCTCCAATGGAACCGTGTTGATCAGGTTGGTAGGTAAATCATGAAATGATCGAAGTGGTACGATGATGAACAATATCGTGATGAAATAACGATGAAAAATATTGGTGGTGACAGTGACTGCTATGTTACCCCCTCCGGTGACTTCAACGGGAGAAAGGTTCGCGATATATCGTGATGAAGAAGGCCCAAGCGGCACAGTCACATGGGCCCAGGACGGGACCTACGTGGGGCCCATGTGGTCATTCGGGGCGTTGTGTGGGGTGATTTTACCACCTCCCACATACTATATGGGGCCAATAGGGGACCCATGTGGGACATTTGCGAGGGCCTGTCGGCATGGTTTTCCCATGTCCCAAGCAACACAAAATCTTGGCGCAAGACTGCCGCAAGCTTGCCTGGAGCAGGGCAAACAGGGCGCAAGATTGCCCGGCAAGCTTGCCACAAGATAGCAGGGCCAACCTTTTTCCCCGATTAGGCAAAATTGCCATTCCAAGGGCGCGCAATCTTGCTCCAAGCCGGGCTCGAACCGGGCAGAATTATCCTGCGGTGTGGCAAGATCGCGGCAAGCCGGGAGCAATCTTGGCATATGCTGGGTGAAGCAGGTTCAATCCGGGCTGAAGCAGGGCAGATCGGGGCTGCAACGGGGCGAATTTGGGCATTTCCCGCCATTTTATTCGTTCACCGACGTGTTGCTTCAGTTTTGTTTGCATCTTCGCGCCCGCGGCCAAAGTGAGAACGTGAAAAAAGCAATCTCTCTTCATTCTTGTTGCTGTCAGGCGGCATTCTTGAAAAAATAAAATAAAACAGGGATCCGATTTTGATCTGCGCAGGCTCTGCAAAAAATTCACGAAGAGATTTTCGTGAAAACACATGTCATATGTGGAAAATCAAAGCAATATTTGTGGTGCAATTCTTTTCCATGAGAGCAAAAACGAAAGAAATCGACCTTTGAGAGCACAAAATACCAGAGTGAGCCTTGATCTCAGAAAAATCCAGACCTCGAGAACTGTCAAAGGGGTTCAGCAATGACGACAGCCGCTGTCGTTGTGACATCTTTATTTCATTTAATTTACTTTCTTGCATCTCTTATTTCTTTTTGCATTTCTTTATGTCATCTTTATTTCTTTTCCTTTTGTTCTTTTTAAAAGCTGCCTCTTTTGAAGTTGCTTTGCTTCCTTCCTTCATCCTTTTTTATCTTTCTTTTTTCTCCTGTTTTAGATAATAAACGAGTGTCAAGGTGAGCAGTTGGATGAACTGCGGTAAGGGATGTCTGACGAACTCAAGAGATGACACGGAATGAAGGACGAAGATTAATGACGAATGTGAAGGTGAACAGTTGTACGAACAACTGTGGTGAGGGATGTCTGCCGTGCTCGGGAGGTGAGACTGAATGGATGACGAAGGAGGTGTAATGACTATGCCTAGCCCGAGAGATGATTGATCTGACGCTGAGCAAATGATGAAGGATTTGGCCAAAATTCAAAGCTAAGTTTTTTCTGTTTCGCTTTCATTCATTTTTGTCTTTAGGTAGGTAGGTAGGCCTGACTTAAACTTATCTTAGATTTCAGGGCAAGAGTAGCTTTGAACATGTTTGTGAAGGAGCAGTCTCGTTTGCATCTTTTGATGTTTTGCTGTGTGGTTCAAGTTTGAGTTGGGTTAGATAGTGGTTAGGTATATCTATAATGTAGGTATGTAATTTTGTGTTGCGCTGGGGTTTTGTGAGTGAGTGAAAGATGTTTTTTCTTCAATTGTTTTGTCTTTTTAGTCTAAAGTAAATTTTAGTTGCGGGTTTTTGCCGAAAAGAAGGCATCATACCTTACGTCTTGTCTTGTTGGCCAAACTTAAACTTATCTTGGATTCCAGGGCAAGACTTTGAACATGTTTGTGAAGGAGCAGTCTCGCTGTGGCATTTCTATAATGTAGGTTGGATTTGTGTTGCGCTGGGCTTCTGTGAGTGAGTGAAATATGTTTTTTTCTTTTTTTCAATGGTGTTTTGTCTTTTTATTCGAGAGTAAATTTTGGGTTGTGGGTTTTTGCCGAAAAGAAGGCATCATACCTTACGTCTTGTCTTGTCTTGATTGCAATGCCGCTCATTTCCTTCGATATCTCTCTGCTGCGATGTCAAATCGCCCTGAAACGAAACAACCGAAGCCATCACAACCTCGCAGTTCGCACACGCGGGAAGTCGGTAACACAAAATTGTGGTGATGGAAGAAAAGGCAGATTTTGCAGTTTTCACTTTTTCAGTTTGGCCGGCGGAGAAACAAAACGAAAACAAGCAACAAACCGACGAACTTCATCAAAGATTTCAAAAAACTGCAACGCATTGCAAGTCCGAGAGTGCAAAGACGGGGAAGGGAACGGACAAGCAAGAATAGACCATTCAACAGCACACGTGCTGGGCAAATGTGCATCATGCGAACTTCTTTCCCATCATTCGTTCCACAATGGTCGAATTATGGTCAACTCACAACGCAGGTGGGTTGCACGCTGAGGCAATAACTGTGAAGCATGGGAAAGTCCCACGACCACCCGTTCCTCACAATGCATAGATGGTTGGGGTAACACAAACTGGTGGTGGGGTCCGCAGTTCACCCCAAGGAACGGCAAGCTTGCACCCGGATTGCGGCAAGATTGGCAATTTTCACCAGACCGCAGGAAACGAAAAAAATTTGCAAGCTCCAGCCCGGCTTGCGGCAAGATTGCCGGAATATGCCAAAGCAAGGCTCAAAGCTGCAAGCCTCAGCCCGGACTGCGGCAAGATTGCTGATCCCTGGTCGCCAAGTTACCAGATTCAGCCCTTATGCAATCCTGCCACAAGCTTGTGCCCGGCTTGCGCTGATGTTTTGTGTTGCTTGGGGTGGGCCCCATGTGAAATATTCACATGGGCCCCATGCAGGGGAACCCACATGGTGCCCACATGCGTTTTTGACATCGTGTGGGGTCACCCATATGGGGCCCACACGGTGGACCCACATTGGCCCCACATGAAATTCCCGCATGGGGCCAATCCATGTGGTTCATCATTTTCACGACAGATGGTGACAAAAATAAACAGCGCTATTCTTATAAAAAAAAACGCTTGCATGGCGAAAAACAATCAAATGAAAATGTATTTTCAGATCATCCAATTGGATCGCATTCGTTTAAATTATTTTGTCCAGCGACCCTTTATTTTCTCGGATCCACTTTTCACCACCCGATAGATGTCTGTTTTTGAAAACCGGGCGTGTCAAATAAAAGTCGTTCAAAATCAGAAATGGAGAAGAAGTGAAGCACATGGAATGTCGGAACATCGTCTCATTTCAAGTCGAATGTCGCCGGAAGCACTCATCACATTTGTGCGAAGAAATATGCTGTCAACATGTCGGAATCACTGAAATCGGGAACACCCGAAACAGCAAAATTGCGTTCCATGATTTTTATAAAAACTTAATCTGTCATCCATGTGGGGCCCACATGGGCCCCACATTGGGACCCATATGGGCACATTCAGCTCGGATGGGACTTCCCAGCAAACATGGGGACCGGAAGGGGATCAAAATTGGGCAGTCCCCAGGACGACCCCGGAATGTCAAGGGGACAGCCAGGGGTGGGCCCCTAAAGCAGTGGCGTGCGGTGGGTGCCAGATGCAGGCAGGCACTTTGTCCAGAGCAGTGTCGTCGAAGATGCGATGCGCGAAGCGCAACGCCGGGGGAGGGTTTCGGGGAGGGGGTGTCCCCCTCCCCGAAGGGGAAGAAATTTTGAAAAATGGAGCATCAAATGGTGCTCAGAATGCTCAAGTTTTTGAAAAACTGAGCATTTTTTCACAACTGTGTCCAGTTGAATAGCAGCAAGGTGCGGACGACATATTTCAGTGAGGTGGTTCGCAACTGAGGTGAAAGGAAAAAATCACTTTGGCAATTTCAAAAGAATCTATCACAACAAGCAAACCCCATATGGGTGGCAGAAATTTTAATTGCTGAGCAGTGTCCCCATGCCCCCCGTTCGCGCAGGCCTGGCTCGCCGCTGCAATCCAATTTCAAGCTTTTTATCCAATAGGCATTTCCATGTTCAATGTTGCATTTCCATTTTGGTGAACATTATTGCGTTTGCGAAACCATTTCAAATCAAGCTCCGAAAAATCGATATTTTCAGTGACAAACGCGAAAATGCACCATTTGAGTGTCTTTAATCAAAAACACAAGTGAGTAAATTGAAATTCATTGGCTTCACAAATTGTGGCACCGACTTCAAAAGCTCATTCAATTGGCACCACATTTCAAAAATTTTCACAAATTTTTTCCCACACACCAGAATCTGATGCTTTCATGAGCAGAATTCAATGCTTCCCTTTTCTGTTTCCCATTCCCGCAAAATCATCATTTGGCCGCACTTGACATTCAAAAAATGCGGCAGACAGCATGCCTTTGGCGAAGCGAGGTTTGCATCAATCGCAGGCTGGCCTGCGATGTCATCACAGCAGAGCGAGCAGCAGAGGGCTGCGATCAGCGGGAGACAACGGAACAACACGAATCTTCACGCTTGCTCTCCGCAGAGACAGAGCATAGAGGATAAAGTATTGCGACTCCGCGTAGCCATCTTGAATTTTAGTTCCATGGAGAAATCCAGAAGATGGCAGTGCGAGCGTTAGCGATGAAAGAAGTCGCAACTGGACGCCTGCACTGCCTGTATTCGGGCCGAGTTTGGGCGGGCAATCACCTGTTTGGGCGTTTTTCTCCACGAGCTGGATGAACACCATGAGTGGTGAACACCAAAGGTGTCAATGATGGTCAAAGGTGGTCAATGCTTGTCAATGATGGTCAAAGGTGGTCAATGATGGTAAAAGGTGCCAATGATGCTCAAATGTGGTCAATGGTGGTCAATGACTGTGGTCAATGACTGAATGATGGTCAAAGGTGGTCAAGGGTGGTCAAAGGTGGTCAATTCTTGTCAATTATGGTCAAACGTAGTCAAAGGTGGTCAATGATGGCCATAGGTGCCAACTGCCAATGATGGTCAAGGGTGGTCAAAGGTGGTCAAGGGTGGTGAAAGGTGGTAAAGGATAGTCAAAGGTGGTCAGTGGTGGTCAAAGGTGGTCAAGTGGGTCAAATATTGGTCAAAGGTCCT
>JASGXE010009993.1:0-16155 GCA_030068105.1 Sinentomon sp. SZTP_YWyxl
TTGCCTCGTGGCATAAAACTGCTGGTGGTGATGAGGAACTGCTTTTTTCTTTTTTTTTGCCGCCGACGCGATCGCACGCGAAAATTCGAATCTGAGAGCTCACGCACTTGCAGCTGCTGCTGAGCACTTTTTTTTTGTCAAGGAAAAATGCGGCAGCTGCCAAGAATTTTGTATCTGTTCTTTTTGCTGTCTTCCATTGTTTTTTCTTCGTGGGTCGATCCTTGTTACGGCCAGGGTTGTTCGTTTAAAACATTCTGTTTAAAACAATCTGTTTTAAACATGTTTTAAACAACCACGACTTGTTTAAAACAGTCTGTTTAAATTGTGTTTTAAACGTGTTTTAAACATGTTTAAAACAACCGCAACTTGTTTGAAATGCTTTGTTTAAAACAATCTGCAAAAACAAAAAAACTGCTTTTTGTTTTTTTCACTCAATTTTCAACGATTTTCTGTTCTAAAACCATTATTGTTGCCTTTTTCAAGTATCATTGTCACTAATGTGTTGCAAAATTAGCCTTGGCAGCTCTTGGAACACATTTAAAACTGTTTAAAACATGTTTTAAACAACGGGAAAAAAACAGATGAAAAAAAACGTTTAAAACATAAAAAACAAGTTTTAAACGTTTAAAACGTTTTTTATGTTTTTTAAGAAAAAAACATGTTTTTTTCCAACCCTGGTTACGGCGTTACGTTGAGCAGGGCAGGGAGGAGTTTTTTGTCAGTGTCAGGCCAAAGAGGTGGTTACCGTCCTCCTGATTCTTCTTCGGACTTTTTCCGAGAAATTTCTTCGGAACTTGTCAGTCTTGGTCTTTCTGCAGATTTGGAAGATCCTCTGCTGATAGCTGGTGACTTCAATCTTCCTGGTGTGAACTGGGACACTCTCTCTCCAACTCCAAATTGCTATTATGGCCTCTCTGTCAACCGAGCTGCTATTGAACTCTGCCTTGATTTCGGCCTTGATCAGACGGTTAAGGTTCCTACTGGGCCAGCTTCAAACTCCATTTTGGATATTTTTCTGTTGCGTCCAATCCATATTCTAAATGCAATCTCTGTCGAAACGGGGATAAGTGATCACATGGCAGTTCTGCTTACTTTATCCTTGTCAATTTCAACTCCGGAATCAGAGCCTCCTGTCTTGATCAGTGACTTTTCACAAGTTAACAGTGTTGGTTTTTCTGACTTCTTGCAGGGCTCATTTCTTTCATTTCGGGAAAAATATCTGTGCTCATCTATTGACAGGCTTTGGTGTGATTTCGAGTCGATTATTCAACACGGCATCAGTCAGTTTGTTCCTACTCGCATCAAAAGGCCCCAATCCAGATCGATTTTTTATAACAACCCCCCGCATATTCGCTACCTATCTCGCCAATGTAAAAAATACTACAAATTTCGTCATTATTCTGAAGTTCATGCCAGAACCTATGATCTTCTCTGCTCTGAACTCATGGCTGCGAAATTGGATCATGAAAATCATCTCCTTTCTAGTCTATCTCTCAGGCCAGGTACATGCAACTCAAATTCCTGCAGTTCTTTACAAAACGCTTAGAAGCAGGTAAATAATAGGTAGGTACCGTGGGTCAGTCACTATCCCATCCCTAAAATTCCGTGATGGTTTGGCCGTTTCACCATCTGAAAAGGCTGAAGCGCTTGCTCTACAATTTTCTTCTTCATATTCTGCTGACAATTTTCCAGCTTTAGCTCTGCCAGCTCCATCCAATGCTCCTGGGCAGGATCCTACCTTCTCGATTACCTTTTCTTCAATAGTGTCTGCAATCAGGAAATCCAAATCATCCTCTTCTGGCCCTGATGGAATTCCTGGATCTCTTCTGAAATCCTTCCCACACGAATTTTCTGCCTATCTGTACCTTCTCTTCAACAAGTCCTTATCTTGTGGCACACTCCCCGATGCATGGAAGGCAGGGAGTATTACGCCTTTATTCAAGAAGGGTGATCTTTCACTGCCAGCTAATTACCGGCCCATCAGTCTGACATCTTGTGTGTGCAAGCTGATGGAAAGGCTGATCTCGGACTACATTAGGCAGTTTCTTAATGCCACCGATTCCATCTCCCCTTTTCAGTTTGGTTTTCGTCCTGGCTGGTCTTGTGAACTGGCCCTTGCAAAGTTCACCCACGAGGTTGCATCCTCTTTTGACAAGGGTGCCGATGTAGATGCACTGTTTCTGGACTTTAAAACTGCCTTCGACATTGTTCCACACAACGCTCTGATGTTTAAATTGCAGCGTTTAGGCTTACCTATCCCTATTATCTCTTGGATTGGCAGCTTCCTCAGCAACCGGACACAGTCTGTTTCTGTTTCTGGAACTAAATCTCCATCTTTTCCTGTAACTTCAGGTGTTCCTCAAGGTAGTGTGTTGGGCCCTCTTCTATTCCTCATCTTCATCAATGATCTTCCTGACGTCATAACTTCTTCAAGAATAATGCTATTTGCTGATGACTGCGTCCTCTACAAGATTATTCACTCTGTTTCTGATGTCGACTTGTTGCAAGATGATCTTGTATGGCTCACTGCAAACAAATTAAAGCTTAATGTTGGCAAGGTAAAGTTTGTCATTTTCCACCCTAATCAAAAGAGTGCTGTGGTTGAAAATACAGATTGCTCCCTTCACTTAGATGATACCCCAATTGACCGTGAACAGGGTATGAGATTTTTGGGGGTGTGGCTGGATGAGAATCTTCACTGGGGAGACCAAATAAACAATCTCGTTTCCTCTGTTAGCAGACTCCTTTACTTGTTTGCCAGATCCTCCAGGATCTTGCCAAGAGGGACCTTGATTCTCATGTACAACAGTTTTGTTCATTCTCGCTTGATATTTGGGTGTGAAGCTTGGGGCTCCACCTATAAATCAAGGCTACACCGGTTATTTGTTAAACAAAAGGCAATCATTAAAGTAATTTTGCAGTTAGATAGGAGAGCAGAATCTGCTCCTGCTTTTCGGCTTCTCAATGTTCTTCCTCTGTACCATTTAATTGTATTCCATCAGTGTTTGTTTGCATTTTCTGTAATAAATAACAAAGTGTTGATTCCTGGCATTCATATTCTTCCAATAGATTCTTGTAACTATCCGTTTACACGTGGTGCTATGGATTTAAAGTGCAATCTTCCAAAATGTCGAACCAATTGGGGTAAATTCAGCCTTTGTTATCGTTTGCCTTTCTTACTCAATGCACTTCCTAGTAGTCTGCGTAGTCTTGCATTTACAAATCTGCCCACTTTTAAAAGAAAGTTGTTTGAATATCTAATGATTCAAGATACCTCCATCATATTTGACACATTTTTTCTTTACTCTTGCACCTAGACAAGGTTTTTAGATAAAATTCCCTTTTTGTTTTGCCACATTGTGCTCAACCAAGGTAGGCTGCCTGCATTCGTCAATACAAAATGAAATTCTTCTGTCTCCCGTGCCAGCCTCTTTTTTGTTCATGAGGCTTTTTGGGTGGGGGCTTGTGCTAGCTCTGTTAATCCCCTCACTCTTCCCAGCCTCAGTTTTTTCTTCCTGTTTGGTTGTTTGTAACCTGGAAAGTAGGTAGGCTACTCACTTTTGTGTAGGTAGCTCCACTCCTTTCCCCTTTCATTCATATCCTGGGTAAAATTAAAAAGGAAAAAAAAACACGAAATTTCAAATTATCTTGGTGTTTTGGCAGATAGGCAAAATTGCTTGCAGGTTACTTTCATTATTCATAGCTTTGCCGCTAATTGTAACCCTTTCTCTTTCCTTTTCCTAACTTACGGTTGTGGCTCACCATGCCCAACTCCTATGCATTTACATCTAGGTTCTGTCATTTGCCATAATTTATTAATGGCCACTGGTTCACTTTTTTTCATTGTGGTTTGAGGCTGTTTCCTCATTTTGCCAATTGGCCTGATGCATCGAACGTGAATGATTGCTTCCAAATTTCCGACAACTGCTCCATAAAACAATGGGATGTTGGCTGCATGATTGAGCACCAATTGTAAGTTCTCTCTTCATTTTGTTGTGTTTTTCTATTGCACCAAACATGCATGTTGTATTTTTGGTGGAAATGCATGGTTTTGCATCTTCCAAACCGGAGAATCACATTTTTTTCCCAATCCACTTCTGCATGCGCGTCTCTGATTGGCTGTTGGAAATTCCAGCCAATTTCAACATCCAAATCCAATTTCAACATCCAATCCTGCAAGATACCTCCATCATATTTGACACATTTTTTCTTTACTCTTGCACCTAGACAAGGTTTTTAGATAAAATTCCCTTTTTGTTTTGCCACATTGTGCTCAACCAAGGTAGGCTGCCTGCATTCGTCAATACAAAATGAAATGCTTCTGTCTCCCGTGCCAGCCTCTTTTTTGTTCATGAGGCTTTTTGGGTGGGGGCTTGTGCTAGCTCTGTTAATCCCCTCACTCTTCCCAGCCTCAGTTTTTTCTTCCTGTTTGGTTGTTTGTAACCTGGAAAGTAGGTAGGCTACTCACTTTTGTGTAGGTAGCTCCACTCCTTTCCCCTTTCATTCATATCCTGGGTAAAATTAAAAAGGAAAAAAAAACACGAAATTTCAAATTATCTTGGTGTTTTGGCAGATAGGCAAAATTGCTTGCAGGTTACTTTCATTATTCATAGCTTTGCCGCTAATTGTAACCCTTTCTCTTTCCTTTTCCTAACTTACGGTTGTGGCTCACCATGCCCAACTCCTATGCATTTACATCTAGGTCCTGTCATTTGCCATAATTTATTAATGGCCACTGGTTCACTTTTTTTCATTGTGGTTTGAGGCTGTTTCCTCATTTTGCCAATTGGCCTGATGCATCGAACGTGAATGATTGCTTCCAAATTTCCGACAACTGCTCCATAAAACAATGGGATGTTGGCTGCATGATTGAGCACCAATTGTAAGTTCTCTCTTCATTTTGTTGTGTTTTTCTATTGCACCAAACATGCATGTTGTATTTTTTGTACATCAATCTTGAATTTTGGGATAAAAATAAAAACCAGAAACCAGAATCTTGCTTCCCGTGACTCGTGGAGCCTTCATTGGGGCCTTGGCCTGAACGGATCAAAATGTGCCCATGTCAGGTTCTCAACTAAATTGCATCCTCTTCAGTCTTCTTATGCTCTTCCTTCGTCAGGCACAACCTTATCAACCTCATTGTCCTGCAAATACCTTGGTGTGACACTTTCATCTGATCTGTCCTGGAAACTACACATTACCAACATTGCTCGCAATGCCAATTTTGCTCTTCTCAAAATTCGGCGTCTTTTCAAATCCTGCTCACCTTCAACAAAGGAAACACTTTATATTTCACTTGTCCGTCCACTTCTCGAATATGCCTGCATAATCTGGGATCCGTACCAAATCTCCCTCGTTGATGAGCTTGAAAAAATTCAGCGCAGGGCTGCTCGTTTCGTCAAGAATGATTTTTCTCGCCATTCAAGCGTGACTTCGATGCTTTCCTCTCTGAACTGGCCTTCACTCTCCGACAGGCATTCTCAGTTAAGGTTGTCAGCTCTAAGTAAGATTTTTACTCATAATGGTGGCTGGTCATGTCTATCTGAAACCCTTGCTCTTCCCGATTACTTTGGTCGCCATGACCATACTTCCAAGATCCGCGTTTATCAACCTTCTAAGAACATTTTTAAGTATTCTTTCATTCCCAGAACCATTGTAGACTGGAATCGTCTATCCCAGAATTCGGTGGATTCCTTTCTGACTCTACCCTTTTCCTGAAGTTCCTCATCTGTTATTTTCTCTGGCATTCGTAGTGAAAACTACTCTTATCTCCTAGGGGCCCAAATTAGACCTGGGATTAGATTCGATCCGGTGCATTACGAGGGTTGATAAAGATGAGGTCAGGGAACGGGTCAGTGACTCATGCCCAGACTTAAGCCGGGAACCTGCCCGGAGTCGGCGGCCCATGTTGGTGGCCCCCCTCTGCGTGGTCAGTGCAAACCTTTTTCACGCAGCTGGGAAGAGGGAGTGTGCGTACTGCTGGCGAACGCCGCTGGTGCTTCCGTGACTCCCTGCGCTAGTTAACCGGCAGTTGTCGGACAGCGCTATCGCCGCGCGACTGACGCAAGGCGAACCCATTCCCCCGATGTAGTGCTCCGGAAAGACTACCTAGGAACCTATGTGGGTCAAACTGTGTTATCTTCTACTTCTTTTTCTTCTATCTAATCTCATGTTGTTGGCTTTGTTTCTTCATTTTGTCATTTCCCTACCTTCTTCCTTTTCTCTCACCTACCTATGTCTAACTTTTATTTCCTTTTTTGCATATTTTCATTTGAGATTGCGAATGGGTATGTGTGGTGTGCGTGTGTGCTGGTTAATGCTGCAGGCTTGATGCTGATGGTAGGGGAGGTCTTGTTTGGGTCGCGTGTGTATGACTGTTGTGTGCCTGTATTGAATGCTATATGACTAGGCCCCGTCCACATTCCGATGATATGTCCTATATCTACCCTCCTCACCCCTCCTTCCTTTACTTACCCTTTCCTATCCTTACGAATATTGCAGCCGACGGTCGCGTGTCCTTCCCTTCCCTCCCTTCCCCTTCCCAGGTATATGATGACATTTGCTGTCATATGTGAGAACTTGCTGTTCTCCATTGACGATTGCCTCGTGGCATAATAACCTGCTGAAAGCAGCGTCTGATACCTATACCTATATACCTATAAGAGCGATGGTCTCCAGTTTGGAAAATGCTCCACTTTGAAAAAACTTCTTCCAAGGCCACTTCTATCCATTTGCACCCCTTCTAAGTCTGTGCCAGTTAGGTTGGTTGTCTGTCTGTCCATTTTGCTTACTTGCTGTGGAGACGTGGAATTGAACCCAGGTCCGTCAACCCTATCCCCCTCCCCTTCCCCACGATCACGATCAAAAATTCCAAGGCGCACCACCTTTCCAAAAACATCAAAATGCAAATCCAGTCCCACAAGAGGGTGGATTCAATGTGATAATTGTTCAGATTGGGTCTCTTTTGCTGCTTCAGGGCTTACTTGTTCAATTTCTGAGGCAGAACAGTTGAATTTTGTTTGCAGGGTTTGCACGCTGACTGAATTGAACAAACTTTTGCAGATGAGAGTGGAGAAATTGGAAAGTGGTCTTGCTCAAGTTAGTGTTCAGGCACCAGGCTGAAGGCTCTTCTTCCTCTCAGTCCAGCATGCCAGGCTCTTCTTCCTCTCAGTCCAGCATGCCTCCTCTGGAATGTCCCAGTCCCAATGTCAGGCCGACTGTAAATTGGTGCGATAATTCTGGATCTCCTGGATGTCATCCAAAACTTCCTCTCAGGGGGGTAACATGACACAGCATAAGCAGAAACCAGTTTTGCCTACTCCTGTAAATGGTAATGATGTGGTCATTTCCATTGGCAATTCAAATTTGAGGCGTTTATATCCTTCCTTGTCATCCATTGGCAATTATTGTCCACGATTTACCAGGTGGCGGAGCAGTCTTGACATTCCTGGTGCATATTCTCTGTTCAGGAGTTGTCTAGGCTGCCTCTCTGGCAGGCGAAGAGCTTTATTTAACCTGGTAATCGGGGAGGTTGATATACAGCATCATTCTGCTGCAGATTCACATTGCTGACACAAATTCACCAATGTCTGACATTGTTCTGTGATGCGTCTCCAATGTGTGGTAAGCCTCCTGTACCTATTTTAAACTATTTATTTGAGCTGTATCCTTGGTGGTGAGTGTGCATGCGCGACAAATAACAATGTATAATTTTGAAATTGGAGTTGGAGAAAACAAAAGATTCATTCTTGGGTGATATCAATGCAACAATAGGCTTGGGATTTCCGTGTATGTGTGCTGCAATTAATATCTGCTCAGTTCCCCCAAGACCGGGAAATCGGGAGCTGAATAGAAGAATTGCTAAATTGAATGAATCACTTCAGAATTAGGTACTGTCGGAATCTTGTGAATGTCAATTTCCTGGATCTCAGGACTGCTCAAGCTTCCGGCATCTCCAGGGATGGATTGCACTATTCTCAAGAGGGTGCTGGGAGGGTAGCTGCTGTGTTGGTGCAATCCATTAACTCTTTTTTAGCATAACCACCGAGCAAGGGGTTAACCATAGAACCATTCAGTCACAACAGTCATCTATCCCTATTCATAGTTCTAAAAACAATGTTGGTTGCACTCTGAACTTCAAACTTGCAGATTTGTTACTTAACTCCCGTAGTTTGCTACCGAAACGTCAGGCCCTTGCCCCGGTGCTTGACTCGTTGAATTTAGACTGCATTGCATCACTGAAACATGGCTTGATGATTCATGCACAGAGGGTAACATCTTACCAAGCCGATTTGCCATCTTCCGTAGGGACCGAAACCGGCTGGGTGGGGGTATCCTGCTTGGTGTGGTTCACCACCTGAGGCCAAAACTTCTTCATGTGAGCAAAGTTTATGAATTATTGATTGTTGCATTGGAGTCTTCTTTTCCACCAGCTTTCCTTGTTCTGTTGTATCGACCACCAAATCAGGCCTTGGACTCCTTTAGAGACATTTGTACCGAGTGTTTAAATGCCATTCTTCCAATAGTTCATGGGCAACTTGGTGGGAACAGTCCAGTATTTTTGTTGGGAGATTTTAATATTGATGTTACTGGGGCCGAATCTGAAGTTTTCCCGGAGGGTTTACAAACTGGTGGACAGATTCTCATTGCAGCAATCTGTGAATTTTGTGACCCGTCCAAGGGGACCACTTGCATCAGATGTTGGGTCAACAATTGACCAAGTATTCCATTGCCCAAAGTCTGAGCTCATTGATATCCAGCCTGTTGCTAGCCTCAGTGATCATTTGATGATCTATGCCAACTTTATGGTCAGTTGTGCAACTCCTCCACCTTTACCATCAGCCACATGCCACGAAGAGCTGGCTTCAATTTAATGGTATGATAAAGCTGCTGTTGAAGATTTCTCAACTTTGCCTTCTCGACTTTGGGGTTGCTGGCAATAGCCTTGATGAGCTATGGGATGAGTTTAAATCATTGTGCAGTTTTGTTCTCGAGGAGTTTATTCCACGAAACAGGGTATTTAGAGAAAATGGCTTTTCGTTTCCTGTATGGTTTACACCAAACCTCAGATTAAAATATCTTCATCTTCAAAAAACATTTCAAAACTGTCTGGTTGATTCAAGCCTCCTCCCTCAATATGCCTCTGCTTTGAAGAACTACCAGCATGATCTAACTTCTGCTGAAAGAAAATTCGTAAGAGGCTTGGCTGTGAATGATGTGATTACAACCAAGCAGTTCTGGAGGTTTCACCATGCCAAGACTGCATCTGCTGTGCTGGCCCCTGATTGTGAGGGCTTAAACATCTCCGCTAGTTTTGCTGAAAAGGTTTGTGAGCACATGAATGTTGCTGCCAATCCTCTTGCGATATCAGCGTGCCATCAAACTCCTGAAAGGTTTTTGAGGGATGCTGATGTAATTTCTGAAAAGTCGTTGCTTGGTGCTTTAAAATCATGCAAGGGCTCCACTTTTGACATAATTGATTCCATCCCTCTGGTACTGCTGAAGAACCACAATGCCATCTTCATGAAATATTTACTGGTTTTATTTTTTGTGTCACTTTCATCCAATAACATCCCTTCTGATTGGAAACATAGCATTGTTAAGCCTCTTCCAAAAGGTGGCTTAACTCTTTCAGTTCGCAGTTTTAGACCAATTAGTTTAATAAGTTCTTCGGCAAAGGTAATGGAAAAAATAGTTGCTGGTTACCTGTATCGTCTTCTTGAGGGTCGAAATTACTTTTTCCATGGCCAGCATGGGTTTCGGTCAAAACATTCCTGCGAAACCCAGCTCACGGGTTTCATTCATGAAATTTCCGTTGCTCTGGGAATGTCCATGCAAGTATTGCAAGTCGATGCAATTTTTATAGACCTTGTTAAAGCTTTTGACAGGGTATCTATTCCCATTCTTTGTAAGAAACTTGCATGTTTGAACATCCCTGAAAATCTTTTTTTGTGGATTTCCAACTTTATCACTGACAGGCATTTCCAGGTGCTTGTCAATGATAATTTGTCGAGCCCTTTTTCTGTTACCAGTGGTAGGTATTCCTCAGGGCTCTGTGTGTGGACATCTGCTATTTCTCATTTACATCAATGATTTGACATGCTCAGTCACATCCAGAGTCAGACTATTTGCGGATGACATCGTTGTGTACCGGAGGTTGTCCTCTGATGATGACCCTGCACTCTTACAGCAGGATGTTAATTTCATTGCTGTCTGGTGCACTGAAAACTGCATGGATATAAACGCCTCAAAGACTTCAGTCATGTCATTTTCCACTTCCGCATCACCCGTCGTTCATGAATATAAAGTTGGGCCTACTGCTCTTAACAGGCCTCAGGCAGGGCTGCAAAAAGTCGGGAGCACGGGAGCATTGCTCCCGGGACAGAAATGGGCCGACCGGGATCGAAATTGGGCTGAAGAGCAAAAAAAAAAAGCTCTCCAACTTTTTTCCCGGGACCGAAAAACGGGCCGACGAGCAAAAAAAAAAAGCTCATCGACCAAAAATTTGACCAGGCTCCAAAATCCGTGCACCAGGGCTCCAAACGACTTTTTGCAGCCCTGGGACCTGTTTCAATTGCGATACGTAACTTAAGTAATGCTTAAGACTTAAGTATTACCTTTCTCTGCGTTCCTAAGTCTCATCTAAGCCTGTTATCAGTGGGTTTCAATCACCCTTCCTTAGTTTTTCCTGCTTGTAAGTAATACTTAAGTTGTGCTGCCTGAGCAGATTCATGTTTATTGCTGTCATGGCTGCCTGTGAACAGTTTTTTCTATTTTGGCCTTAATTATCACATTGCTCCATTTTTACTTGAAAAATTGAGAGGTAGGTACAGCATTAATTTTCAGTATATGCTGTGTTCAATGCATTGGTGGGTACACAAAACGGGAGTAAAGGAGAAAAGAAAAACAAAAAGAAAAAAATCACCAAAATATGAATGCCAAACATCAAAAGCATTTTCAGTGCAGCGAGTGTTTTCGTCAGCATGCATGCACATTGCCTACGGGATCCACGATTTGGAGGTTGGCCTATAGGATTTTCTTTTGTCTGTTTTGTTTTGGTTTGCATAAATTTTTCCAACATAGGCCCAGATTTTATCCTCGATTCAGGATCAAGAATAGGGTTTTGACATTGCCATGTGAAGAGGGTTAGATTCGAAATCAAAAATTTGATTCTTGTTGGAAAAACTGGGATTTTATACCGGCATTCGTGTCGTGTGTGGGCGACCTTTAAGGTGCTCCATACACTGGTGAATTTACACACCAGCAAGGCGGTTGCACATTGCAGAAATGGGCTGACTGCCGACACTGCACCACCCCCGAAAGCTGCCATCATTTTCACCGACATCAAGGGAACGCAAATCTTCAGGTGCGAGCACTCGGACCACTTTGCGTTTGTTTTGGCCGACGTTCTTAAAAAAAGACCAAACTGCAAAAAGTTGAAAATTGACCTGCTGTTGTTGACTGCTTTCCGAATCAAAAACAGGTGCATGGTTTAGATAAGGATGATGGCGAAATGAAGGGAGGTCATAATCGTATTTTTGCAGGCTCTTCGTTACCGCAATTGTCCCTCATCTCATTCGACGTCATGAAGGCGGCCGCAAACTGTATCGGATTATTTCCGCTGATCAGCAAGCTGTGGCTTTTCTCCAAGAAAATGGCCCAGTGCGCACCAACCAGGAAGTCCAACATTGATTCCAATTATTCAGAGAGAGGTTGCATCGGGCACGTGCATTGTGTCAGACGAGTGGACTGCCTGTACACCATTTATAAAAATGGATGTGGTCACCAAACTGTCAACCACCATGAAAATTTGTTGACCCTGTTTTGACCCTTTACCCAAGCCAATAGCCAGCGGATTGAAGCAATTTGGAGTTCGATCAGTAAAATTTAAAATTTTACGGAAAATGAACGGGACAAATTCCGAGATGTGCCCGCGGCATTTGAAGAAGTTTTGTGATGCGATCCACCAAAACAACCATGATATTTTCTTGGTAATGCCATAAGGGTCGAAGACAAGGGGCCAGAGAGAATGGCATAAAGGCTTTTGTTGATACGATCTGCAAATAAAAAGCTGCCCTTTTTCATGACCACCACAAAGAAATTCAAATCACACGCACCTCATTAGGTCCAACACCGCAAAAGGTGCTGTTGCGCATGCAACAGATAGCACTCGTGTACGGCCGACTTCACGGTCGCCCACACACGACACGAATGCCTTTATACCTACCTAAAGGCCATGGTCTCTGCTTTTTAAAAAGGTTGGTACGACATGCAGAGATCATTTTGCTGTGAGATGTTTCCATTGCTGAACAGTGCACGTTTTTACACCTTCGTCATAACACCTCTACCTTTTTGGTTATTTTCATTTTCGCTGATGAAATATTAGATGATTGCTATGAATGCGCTGTGTGGTGATGGTACGAGAGGTAGCTTTAGACAGGGATGTGCGATTCCGCATGTTGATTCCAAAAAACTATTTTGATTCCGGAGCATTTCGAGATATGAGAGCATATGAGATTTTAAAATGTTGTCCGCATTTCGAACTAGGTATCGATTCCGCACCTTAGTCTAGATTTCCGCACTTGCAGCAGTTGCAGCTGTTGATTCCACATGTTCCGTACCTGTTTGAAGATGTTCCGCACTTCCAACTGTCGATTCCGCACCTGTTATCTCGAGTTCTGTACTTCTAACTGCCGGTCCCACACCTGTAATCTTGATTTCCTTCAGCTGTCGGTCCCTGCACCTGTTTCCAGATGTTCTGAACTTCCAACTGTCGGTTCCACACCTATAGGTAATCTTGAGTTCCGCACTTCCAACTATCGGTTCCGCACTGTAATCTTTATTTCAGCACTTAGGCCTACAGCTGTGGGTTCCGCACCTGTAATCTTTTTCAGCACTCACAGCTGTGTGTTCCAGGCCTGTTTCCAGACATTCCGAACTTCCAACTGTCGATTCCACACCTGTTTCCATATGTTCCGCACTTGCAATGGTCAATTCCGCACTGCTAACAAAATCATGTCGGTTAGCCTGGAAAGTTCCGTGATCCGCAGTTCCGCATTTCCACCACCAGATTGGTAGGTAGGTAAGCTACCTAGCTGAAATATTGGCTAGTGACTAGGCCTACGAAAAAAAATTTGCCTAAAATCACGATTTAAATAGTTTTTATTTCGATATGGGTTTTGTAATCATGATTTTTCACCCTCGAAAAAATTCAATTAAAATCAAAAACATCGATTTCTTTGTTTTTTTTTTATTTAAAAAAAATCAAAAAAATCAACATTGTTACACAAAAATGCCCAACACAGTTCAAAAGAGCTCCGAGAAGCAGTAATGAGCTTTAAACTCTTGGTCTGAAAGCTCAGCAACTGCTACTCACTCACAAAAATGTTTAGGAGGTCTCTCCTGCTCAATAATATGCAGAATAAGATCCATTTCCCCTGTGAACCTATGGAAAAAAAAACTAAGAAAACCAACAAATTTAAAATGAGCAACAAAAATGAGGAGTCTATGTCATCATTTGAGAGATAGGAGAGCTTGGAGGCTCTCCTAAACAACTACTTAAGCTGCCATTTAGCGCAATGCAAAGCAACTAAGGAATACTTAGTGGCTTAAGTATGACCTACCTAAGGAACACAACTTAGCATAGCAATTGAAACCGGTAAGGAATACTTATCTCTTCCCAAGTACAGATTTAAGCGCTACTTAAGGCTAAGTATCGCAATTGAAACAGGTCCCTGGCCTCAGGTTATTAAATATTTGGGACTGTTGTTTAACTGTCAGCTGAGTTGGGCACCTCATATCCATAATTTGGTGAAGAGGGCTTCGAACCAATTGAAGTTTCTCATAAGAAATTATGGATATGCATCAAAGCGCGTAAAATCCATCCTGTACTTCTCAACTGTCAGGTCCATATTGGAATATTCCACTACTTCCTGGGCTCCATTTCAGAGGTGTCACATTGATGCACTGGAGGCTGTGCAGAGGAGAGCCGCAAGATTTGTCTCGGGTAATTTCTCCTTTGATGTGAGTGTTACTTCCCTCTTTAATGATCTTGGTTGGGAAACACTTGAGCGACGTCGAGTTGTGCATGGTCTCTCTGCTTTTAGGCAATGTATTACCAAATGGGGGGGTTGGGGTGATGGACCGTGGGACTTCAGTTTTAACACACTCCCCACCAGATCGGGTGGTTTTTTGTCTTTTGTCCCTCCTCAAACTTTTAAAAATGTGGACAGACATGTATTTTTTACACGATACATCTTTGTGTGGAATAGGCTGCATCTTCTTCCAGAGGTTCTGGACATGTCTGAGAACCAATTTATCCAGGCAATACGAACTAGGCTAGATTCCTTGTTAATTACTTAGGCCCATTGTGTAGGTGGTTTCTTCAGTTTTCTAATTGGCTTCCCCCTTTCTTTCTCCTCATAAACTTAATTCAAGGGACTTTTTAAATTCATACCAAATTGCCTGCACACTGAGATAGGTACTTTTGTTTGTCTTGCAACAACAATTCATCTTGAGGTCTTGTCACTGGTCCAATCACGTGTTATGTTACCATGGAGCAACTGACATCCGACGAGGTATGACCACATTTTTATTATTATTTGACTGTATTTTTGTTGTCCCGTTCATATTTGTTTTAACGGCCGGCACTTTATAAATTCAAATTTGCCTCTTCGGCACAAAAATGACATGCCACCTTTATGGGGCCAATTTATTTTGACTGAGTCAATTGTAAACATTTTGGTTACGCCATGCATCATTCATCTAAAAACTGGCATTTTATCCTCTGCACTATCGGAATGTGATGCAATTTTTGGCCAAAATGGCTGTTGACTGCAAGACTGCATTGGTGTTGACATGCACCACAAATTTGTTTGCATCTCTCCGACGGCATTGGTTGTTTTTCAATTCTTGACACTGGACTTTGTCCTACGGTGGCGTTGGCGGGGGGACTCCGTCCCCGGTTAAAAAAAAAAAAAAGAAGGAGGCGTGGTGGTGATGAGGAACGCTGTTGAGCCTGTGTCTTTCAGTTCACAGCAAAAGAAAAGACCGAAACAGAGGTTGTTTTGCGGGCGGAAGGTCGGTGCTGCCGACTGGACAGCAATGCTGTTGCGGCTGAAGGCAGTGCTCCCTTCCACCTCATCGGCGAACGGCATTCTTTTTGGTGGCTGCGGAACGCAACCAATGCAGCAGGAGGGAAATCCAGCAGGTGGGAGGGAGAAGGCAGTCGTGGGACGGTATGTGGGACGGTATGGGACAGGTTGGGCAAGCAGTGCGCCCACTCCATCAGCCCACACCATCAGCACCTTTTGCCTGTCCAAAACAGATTGTCACTCGAAACAACTTAAATGAATGCTCCAATGTTCTCGTTTGCACATCATTGGGAGTGACAAACTGCTTTGGACAGATGATCTGAAATCTGTCCATTCTGACGCGGCTTTGTGTGCAGGCAGCCCTTCCCCCTCCGGACGTGATTTCCAGTCCACGTGGACTGCAGGCCGAAATGCAGTCCAGTCCTGTGGAACAGCCAGAAAATTGCAAGACAGACCCTTCCCCGCCTCCGGACATGATTTTGATGTGGAAGGTTCTCCTGTCTCCGCTTGTGGGAAGGCCGTAGGGGTGTGCGAATCCACTCGAATCCGGAAATCTCGAATCCGAATCCGAATCCTTTGAAAATGCTCGAATCCGAATCCAGCTCGAATCCTTGAGGTCAGCAAATTTCGAATCCGAATCCAAAAAAAAAATCGAATCCGAATCCATTCTGCTGATATGCTCGAATTCGAATCAGAATCCTCTGCAATAGTTTATGATTCAAGCATTTTAAACTCAAAATAGGCCTAGATTCATAATTTCCAGTTCAATGCCAGATTCTCTTGAAGTGATTGCATGTCACCTTAATCATCATCATCAGCTTTGCCATCATGAGCTGGCAGCCACACTACCGCAGCTGGCGGCTCGGCTTGAACATTGTTGCATACCTTGGGCTCTAAGAGATCAATGCCCAATAACTGTACAGTGTACCCCAATTCCGCTCTGCCTTCAACGGAAACGATTCGGAGCAGTTTTACGGCATATGGGGTCCGCGGAATATGCAAACCCGCAGAAGTTCCTGAGAGAGTCATGCTCTTCAGAGGGAAGACATACCTAGGGGTACTC